>JBBDGP010005041.1:0-131806 GCA_037952835.1 Lithobates septentrionalis | reverse complement strand
GTGGGGGTGTAATGGTGTGGGGGATGGGATATCACCGGTTCAGGCTGGTGGTGGGGGTGTAATGGTGTGGGGGATGGGATATCACTGGTTCAGGCTCGTAGTTGGGGGTGTAATGGTGTGGGGGATGGGATATCACTGGTTCAGGCTGGTGGTGGGGGTGTAATGGTGTGGGGGATGGGATATCACCGGTTCAGGCTCGTAGTTGGGGGTGTAATGGTGTGGGGGATGGGATATCACTGGTTCAGGCTGGTGGTGGAGGTGTAATGGTGTGGGGGGTGGGATATCACCGGTTCAGGCTCGTAGTTGGGGGTGTAATGGTGTGGGGGATGGGATATCACTGGTTCAGGCTGGTGGTGGAGGTGTAATGGTGTGGGGGGTGGGATATCACCGGTTCAGGCTCGTAGTTGGGGGTGTAATGGTGTGGGGGATGGGATATCACTGGTTCAGGCTGGTGGTGGGGGTGTAATGGTGTAGGGGATGGGGTATCACCGGTTCAGGCTGGTGGTGCGGGTGTAATGGTGTGGGGGATGGGATATCACCGGTTCAGGCTGGTGGTGGGGGGTGTAATGATGTGGGGGATGGGATATCACCGGTTCAGGCTGGTGGTGGGGGTGTAATGGTGTGGGGGATGGGATATCACCGGTTCAGGCTCGTAGTTGGGGGTGTAATGGTGTGGGGGATGGGATATCACAAGTTCAGGCTGGTGGTGGAGGTGTAATGGTGTGGGGGATGGGGTATCACCGGTTCAGGCTGGTGGTGGGGGTGTAATGGTGGGGGGGATGGGATATCACCGGTTCAGGCTGGTGGTGGGGGTGTAATGGTGTGGGGGATGGGATATCACCGGTTCAGGCTGGTGGTGGGGGTGCAATGGTGTGGGGGATGGGATATCACCGGTTCAGGCTGGTGGTGGGGGTGTAATGGTGTGGGGGATGGGGTATCACCGGTTCAGGCTGGTGGTGGGGGTGTAATGGTGTGGGGGATGGGATATCACTGGTTCAGGCTGGTGGTGGGGTGTAATGGTGTGGGGAATGGGGTATCACCGGTTCAGGCTGGTGGTGGGGGTGTAATGGTGTGGGGGATGGGATATCACCGGTTCAGGCTGGTGGTGGGGGTGTAATGGTGTGGGGGATGGGATATCACCGGTTCAGGCTGGTGGTGGGGGTGTAATGGTGTGGGGGATGGGATATCACCGGTTCAGGCTGGTGGTGGGGGTGTAATGGTGTGGGGGATGGGATATCACTGGTTCAGGCTGGTGGTGGAGGTGTAATGGTGTGGGGGATGGGGTATCACCAGTTCAGGCTGGTGGTGGGGGTGTAATGGAGTGGGGGATGGGATATCACCGGTTCAGGCTCGTAGTTGGGGGTGTAATGGTGTGGGGGATGGGATATCACTGGTTCAGGCTGGTGGTGGGGGTGTAATGGTGTGGGGGATGGGATATCACCGGTTCAGGCTCGTAGTTGGGGGTGTAATGGTGTGGGGGATGGGATATCACTGGTTCAGGCTGGTGGTGGAGGTGTAATGGTGTGGGGGGTGGGATATCACCGGTTCAGGCTCGTAGTTGGGGGTGTAATGGTGTGGGGGATGGGATATCACTGGTTCAGGCTGGTGGTGGGGGTGTAAGGGTGTGGGGGATGGGATATCACCGGTTCAGGCTGGTGGTGGGGGTGTAATGGTGTGGGGGATGGGATATCACCGGTTCAGGCTGGTGGTGGGGTGTAATGGTGTGGGGGATGGGATATCACCGGTTCAGGCTCGTAGTTGGGGGTGTAATGGTGTGGGGGATGGGATATCACCGGTTCAGGCTGGTGGTGGAGGTGTAATGGTGTGGGGGATGGGGTATCACCGGTTCAGGCTGGTGGTGGGGGTGTAATGGTGTGGGGGATGGGATATCACCGGTTCAGGCTGGTGGTGGGGGGTATAATGATGTGGGGGATGGGATATCACCGGTTCAGGCTGGTGGTGGGGGTGTAATGGTGTGGGGGATGGGATATCACCGGTTCAGGCTCGTAGTTGGGGGTGTAATGGTGTGGGGGATGGGATATCACAAGTTTAGGCTGGTGGTGGAGGTGTAATGGTGTGGGGGATGGGGTATCACCGGTTCAGGCTGGTGGTGGGGGTGTAATGGTGGGGGGGATGGGATATCACCGGTTCAGGCTGGTGGTGGGGGTGTAATGGTGGGGGGGATGGGATATCACCGGTTCAGGCTGGTGGTGGAGGTGTAATGGTGGGGGGGATGGGGTATCACCGGTTCAGGCTGGTGGTGGGGGTGTAATAGTGTAGGGGATGGGGTATCACCGGTTCAGGCTGGTGGTGGGGGTGTAATGGTGTGGGGGATGGGATATCACTGGTTCAGGCTGGTGGTGGGGGTGTAATGGTGTGGGGGATGGGATATCACCGGTTCAGGCTGGTGGTGGGTGTGTAATGGTGTGGGGGATGGGGTATCACCGGCTCAGGCTGGTGGTGGGGGTGTAATGGTGTGGGGGGATGGGGTATCACCGGCTCAGGCTGGTGGTGGGGGTGTAATGGTGTGGGGGATGGGATATCACCGGTTCAGGCTGGTGATGGGGGTGTAATGGTGTGGGGGATGGGATATCACCGGTTCAGGCTGGTGATGGGGGTGTAATGGTGTGGGGGATGGGATATCACCGGTTCAGGCTGGTGATGGGGGTGTAATGGTGTGGGGGATGGGATATCACCGGTTCAGGCTGGTGGTGGGGGTGTAATGGTGGGGGGGATGGGATATCACCGGTTCAGGCTGGTGGTGGAGGTGTAATGGTGTGGGGGATGGCATATCACCGGTTCAGGCTGGTGATGGGGGTGTAATGGTGTGGGGGATGGGATATCACCGGTTCAGGCTGGTGGTGGGGGTGTAATGGTGCGGGGGATGGGATATCACCGGTTCAGGCTGGTGGTGGAGGTGTAATGGTGTGGGGGATGGGATATCACCGGTTCAGGCTGGTGGTGGGGGGTGTAATGGTGTGGGGGATGGGATATCACCGGTTCAGGCTGGTGGTGGGGGTGTAATGGTGTGGGGGATGGGATATCACCGGTTCAGGCTGGTGAGGGGGGGTGTAATGGTGTGGGGGATGGGGTATCTCCGGTTCAGGCTGGTGGTGGGGGTGTAATGGTGTGGGGGATGGGGTATCACCGGTTCAGGCTGGTGGTGGGGGTGTAATGGTGTGGGGGATGGGATATCACTGGTTCAGGCTGGTGGTGGGAGGTGTAATGGTGTGGGGGATGGGGTATCACTGGTTCAGGCTGGTGGTGGAGGTGTAATGGTGTGGGGGATGGGGTATCACCGGTTCAGGCTGGTGGTGGTGGTGTAATGGTGTGGGGGATGGGATATCACCGGTTCAGGCTGGTGGTGGGGGTGTAATGGTGTGGGGGATGGGGTATCACCGGTTCAGGCTGGTGGTGGGGGTGTAATGGTGTGGGGGATGGGGTATCACCGGTTCAGGCTGGTGGTGGAGGTGTAATGGTGTGGGGGATGGGGTATCACCGGTTCAGGCTGGTGGTGGAGGTGTAATGGTGTGGGGGATGGGGTATCACCGGTTCAGGCTGGTGGCGGGGGTGTAATGGTGTGGGGGATGAGGTATCACCGGTTCAGGCTGGTGGTGGGGGTGTAATGGTGTGGGGGATGGGGTATCACCGGTTCAGGCTGGTGGTGGGATGTAATGGTGCGGGGGATAGGGTATCACCGGTTCAGGCTGGTGGTGGGGGTGTAATGATGTGGGGGATGGGATATTACCGGTTCAGGCTGGTGGTGGGGGTGTAATGGTGTGGGGGATGGGATATCACCGGTTCAGGCTGGTGGTGGGGGTGTAATGGTGTGGGGGATGGGATATCACCGGTTCAGGCTGGTGGTGGGGGTGTAATGGTGTGGGGGATGGGGTATCACCGGTTCAGGCTGGTGGTGGGGTGTAATGGTGTGGGGGATGGGATATCACTGGTTCAGGCTGGTGGTGGGGGTGTAATGGTGTGGGGGATGGGGTATCACCGGTTCAGGCTGGTGGTGGGGGTGTAATGGTGTGGGGGATGGGATATCACCAGTTCAGGCTGTTGCTGGAGGTGTAATGGTGTGGGGGATGGGATATCACCGGTTCAGGCTGGTGGTGGGGGTGTAATGTGTGGGGGATGGGATATCACCGGTTCAGGCTGGTGCTGGAGGTGTAATGGTGTGGGGGATGGGATATCACTGGTTCAGGCTGGTGGTGGGGGTGTAATGGTGTGGGGGATGGGGTATCACCGGTTCAGACTGGTGGTGGGGGTGTAATGGTGTGGGGGATGGGATATCACCGGTTCAGGCTGGTGGTGGGGGTGTAATGGTGTGGGGGATGGGGTATCACTGGTTCAGGCTGGTGGTGGAGGTGTAATGGTGTGGGGGATGGGATATCACCGGTTCAGGCTGGTGGTGGGGGTGTAATGGTGGGGGGGATGGGATATCACCGGTTCAGGCTGGTGGTGGGGGTGTAATGGTGTGGGGGATGGGGTATCACCGGTTCAGGCTGGTGGTGGGGGTGTAATGGTGTGGGGAATGGGGTATCACCGGTTCAGGCTGGTGGTGGGGGTGTAATGGTGTGGGGGATGGGGTATCACCAGTTCAGGCTGGTGGTGGGGGTGTAATGGTGTGGGGGATGGGATATCACCGGTTCAGGCTGGTGGTGGGGGTGTAATGGTGGGGGGGATGGGATATCACCGGTTCAGGCTGGTGGTGGGGGTGTAATGGTGTGGGGGATGGGATATCACCGGTTCAGGCTGGTGGTGGGGGTGTAATGGTGTGGGGGATGGGATATCACCGGTTCAGGCTGGTGGTGGGGGTGTAATGGTGTGGGGGATGGGATATCACCGGTTCAGGCTGGTGGTGGGGGTGTAATGGTGTGGGGGATGGGATATCACCGGTTCAGGCTGGTGGTGGGGGTGTAATGGTGTGGGGGATGGGATATCACTGGTTCAGGCTGGTGGTGGAGGTGTAATGGTGTGGGGGATGGGATATCACCGGTTCAGGCTGGTGGTGGGGGTGTAATGGTGTGGGGGGGGGTGGGGTATCACCGGTTCAGGCTGGTGGTGGGGGTGTAATGGTGTGGGGGATGGGGTATCACCAGTTCAGGCTGGTGGTGGGGGTGTAATGGAGTGGGGGATGGGATATCACCGGTTCAGGCTCGTAGTTGGGGGTGTAATGGTGTGGGGGATGGGATATCACTGGTTCAGGCTGGTGGTGGGGGTGTAATGGTGTGGGGGATGGGATATCACCGGTTCAGGCTGGTGGTGGAGGTGTAATGGTGTGGGGGATGGGGTATCACCAGTTCAGGCTGGTGGTGGGGGTGTGATGGAGTGGGGGATGGGATATCACCGGTTCAGGCTCGTAGTTGGGGGTGTAATGGTGTGGGGGATGGGATATCACCAGTTCAGGCTGGTGGTGGGGGTGTAATGGTGTGGGGGATGGGATATCACCGGTTCAGGCTGGTGGTGGGGGTGTAATGGTGTGGGGGATGGGGTATCACCGGTTCAGGCTGGTGGTGGGGGTGTAATGGTGTGGGGGATGGGGTATCACCGGTTCATGCTGGTGGGGGGGTGTAATGGGTGGGGGATGGGATATCACCGGTTCAGGCTGGTGGTGAGGTGTAATGGTGTGGGGGATGGGATATCACCGGTTCAGGCTCGTAGTTGGGGGTGTAATGGTGTGGGGGATGGGATATCACTCGTTCAGGCTGGTGGTGGGGGTGTAATGGTGTGGGGGATGGGGGTACCACCAGTTCAGGCTGGTGGTGGGGGTGTAATGGTGTGGGGGATGGGATATCACCGGTTCAGGCTCGTAGTTGGGGGTGTAATGGTGTGGGGGATGGGATATCACCAGTTCAGGCTGGTGGTGGGGGTGTAATGGTGTGGGGGATGTGATATCACCGGTTCAGGCTGGTGGTGGGGGTGTAATGGTGTGGGGGATGGGGTATCACCGGTTCAGGCTGGTGGTGGGGGTGTAATGGTGTGGGGGATGGGGTATCACCGGTTCAGGCTGGTGGTGGGGGTGTAATGGTGTGGGGGATGGGATATCACCGGTTCAGACTGGTGGTGGGGGTGTAATGGTGTGGGGGATGGGATATCACCGGTTCAGGCTGGTGGTGGGGGTGTAATGGTGTGGGGGATGGGGTATCACTGGTTCAGGCTGGTGGTGGGGGTGTAATGGTGTGGGGGATGGGGTACCACCAGTTCAGGCTGGTGGTGGGGGTGTAATGGTGTGGGGGATGGGATATCACCGGTTCAGGCTCGTAGTTGGGGGTGTAATGGTGTGGGGGATGGGATATCACAAGTTCAGGCTGGTGCTGGGGGTGTAATGGTGTGGGGGATTGAGTATCACCGGTTCAGGCTGGTGGTGGGGGTGTAATGGAGTGGGGGATGGGATATCACCGGTTCAGGCTCGTAGTTGGGGGTGTAATGGTGTGGGGGATGGGATATCACCGGTTCAGGCTGGTGGTGGGGTGTAATGGTGTGGGGGATGGGGTATCACTGGTTCAGGCTGGAGGTGGGGGTGTAATGGTGTGGGGGATGGGATATCACCGGTTCAGGCTCGTAGTTGGGGGTGTAATGGTGTGGGGGATGGGATATCACTGGTTCAGGCTGGTGGTGGGGGTGTAATGGTGTGGGGGATGGGGTACCACCAGTTCAGGCTGGTGGTGGGGGTGTAATGGTGTGGGGGATGGGATATCACCGGTTCAGGCTCGTAGTTGGGGGTGTAATGGTGTGGGGGATGGGATATCACAAGTTCAGGCTGGTGGTGGGGTGTAATGGTGTGGGGGATTGAGTATCACCGGTTCAGGCTGGTGGTGGGGGTGTAATGGTGTGGGAGATGGGATATCACCGGTTCAGGCTCGTAGTTGGGGGTGTAATGGTGTGGGGGATGGGATATCACTTGTTCAGGCTGGTGGTGGGGGTGTAATGGTGTGGGGGATGGGGTATCACCGGTTCAGGCTGGTGGTGGGGGTGTAATGGTGTGGGGGATGGGGTATCACCGGTTCAGGCTGGTGGTGGGGGTGTAATGGTGTGGGGGATGGGATATCACCGGTTCAGGCTGGTGGTGGGGTGTAATGGTGTGGGGGATGGGATATCACTGGTTCAGGCTGGTGGTGGGGGTGTAATGGTGTGGGGGATGGGATATCACTGGTTCAGGCTGGTGGTGGGGGTGTAATGGTGTGGGGGATGGTGTATTACCGGTTCAGGCTGGTGGTGGGGGTGTAATGGTGTGGGGGATGGGGTATCACTGGTTCAGGCTGGTGGTGGGGGTGTAATGGTGTGGGGGATGGGGTATCACTGGTTCAGGCTGGTGGTGGGGGTGTAATGGTGTGGGGGATGGGATATCACCGGTTCAGGCTGGTGGTGGGGGTGTAATGGTGTGGGGGATGGTATATCACCGGTTCAGGCTGGTTGTGGGGGTGTAATGGTGTGGGGGATGGGGTATCACCGGTTCAGGCTGGTGATGGGGGTGTAATGGTGTGGGGGATGGGGTATCACCGGTTCAGGCTGGTGGTGGGGGTGTAATGGTGTGGGGGATGGGGTATCACTGGTTCAGGCTGGTGGTGGGGGTGTAATGGTGTGGGGGATGGGATATCACTGGTTCAGGCTGGTGGTGGGGGTGTAATGGTGAGGGGGATGGTATATCACCGGTTCAGGCTGGTTGTGGGGGTGTAATGGTGTGGGGGATGGGGTATCACCGGTTCAGGCTGGTGATGGGGGTGTAATGGTGTGGGGGATGGGGTATCACCGGTTCAGGCTGGTGGTGGGGGTGTAATGATGTGGGGGATGGGGTATCACTGGTTCAGGCTGGTGGTGGGGGTGTAATGGTGTGGGGGATGGGGTATCACTGGTTCAGGCTGGTGGTGGGGGTGTAATGATGTGGGGGATGGGGTATCACTGGTTCAGGCTGGTGGTGGGGGTGTAATGGTGTGGGGGATGGGATATCACCGGTTCAGGCTGGTGGTGGGGGTGTAATGGTGTGGGGGATGGTATATCACCGGTTCAGGCTGGTTGTGGGGGTGTAATGGTGTGGGGGATGGGGTATCACCGGTTCAGGCTGGTGATGGGGGTGTAATGGTGTGGGGGATGGGGTATCACCGGTTCAGGCTGGTGGTGGGGGTGTAATGGTGTGGGGGATGGGGTACCACCAGTTCAGGCTGGTGGTGGGGGTGTAATGGTGTGGGGGATGGGATATCACCGGTTCAGGCTCGTAGTTGGGGGTGTAATGGTGTGGGGGATGGGATATCACAAGTTCAGGCTGGTGCTGGGGGTGTAATGGTGTGGGGGATTGAGTATCACCGGTTCAGGCTGGTGGTGGGGGTGTAATGGAGTGGGGGATGGGATATCACCGGTTCAGGCTCGTAGTTGGGGGTGTAATGGTGTGGGGGATGGGATATCACCGGTTCAGGCTGGTGGTGGGGGTGTAATGGTGTGGGGGATGGGGTATCACTGGTTCAGGCTGGTGGTGGGGGTGTAATGGTGTGGGGGATGGGATATCACCGGTTCAGGCTCGTAGTTGGGGGTGTAATGGTGTGGGGGATGGGATATCACTGGTTCAGGCTGGTGGTGGGGGTGTAATGGTGTGGGGGATGGGGGTACCACCAGTTCAGGCTGGTGGTGGGGGTGTAATGGTGTGGGGGATGGGATATCACCGGTTCAGGCTCGTAGTTGGGGGTGTAATGGTGTGGGGGATGGGATATCACAAGTTCAGGCTGGTGGTGGGGTGTAATGGTGTGGGGGATTGAGTATCACCGGTTCAGGCTGGTGGTGGGGGTGTAATGTGTGGGAGATGGGATATCACCGGTTCAGGCTCGTAGTTGGGGGTGTAATGGTGTGGGGGATGGGATATCACTTGTTCAGGCTGGTGGTGGGGGTGTAATGGTGTGGGGGATGGGGTATCACCGGTTCAGGCTGGTGGTGGGGGTGTAATGGTGTGGGGGATGGGGTATCACCGGTTCAGGCTGGTGGTGGGGGTGTAATGGTGTGGGGGATGGGATATCACCGGTTCAGGCTGGTGGTCGGGTGTAATGGTGTGGGGGATGGGATATCACTGGTTCAGGCTGGTGGTGGGGGTGTAATGGTGTGGGGGATGGGATATCACTGGTTCAGGCTGGTGGTGGGGGTGTAATGGTGTGGGGGATGGTGTATTACCGGTTCAGGCTGGTGGTGGGGGTGTAATGGTGTGGGGGATGGGGTATCACTGGTTCAGGCTGGTGGTGGGGGTGTAATGGTGTGGGGGATGGGGTATCACTGGTTCAGGCTGGTGGTGGGGGTGTAATGGTGTGGGGGATGGGATATCACCGGTTCAGGCTGGTGGTGGGGGTGTAATGGTGTGGGGGATGGTATATCACCGGTTCAGGCTGGTTGTGGGGGTGTAATGGTGTGGGGGATGGGGTATCACCGGTTCAGGCTGGTGATGGGGGTGTAATGGTGTGGGGGATGGGGTATCACCGGTTCAGGCTGGTGGTGGGGGTGTAATGGTGTGGGGGATGGGGTATCACTGGTTCAGGCTGGTGGTGGGGGTGTAATGGTGTGGGGGATGGGATATCACTGGTTCAGGCTGGTGGTGGGGGTGTAATGGTGAGGGGGATGGTATATCACCGGTTCAGGCTGGTTGTGGGGGTGTAATGGTGTGGGGGATGGGGTATCACCGGTTCAGGCTGGTGATGGGGGTGTAATGGTGTGGGGGATGGGGTATCACCGGTTCAGGCTGGTGGTGGGGGTGTAATGATGTGGGGGATGGGGTATCACTGGTTCAGGCTGGTGGTGGGGGTGTAATGGTGTGGGGGATGGGGTATCACTGGTTCAGGCTGGTGGTGGGGGTGTAATGATGTGGGGGATGGGGTATCACTGGTTCAGGCTGGTGGTGGGGGTGTAATGGTGTGGGGGATGGGATATCACCGGTTCAGGCTGGTGGTGGGGGTGTAATGGTGTGGGGGATGGTATATCACCGGTTCAGGCTGGTTGTGGGGGTGTAATGGTGTGGGGGATGGGGTATCACCGGTTCAGGCTGGTGATGGGGGTGTAATGGTGTGGGGGATTGAGTATCACCGGTTCAGGCTGGTGGTGGGGGTGTAATGGAGTGGGGGATGGGATATCACTGGTTCAGGCTGGTGGTGGGGGTGTAATGGTGTGGGGGATGGGATATCACGGTTCAGGCTGGTGGTGGGGGTGTAATGGTGTGGGGGATGGGATATCACCGGTTCAGGCTGGTGGTGGGGGTGTAATGGTGTGGGGGATGGGGTATCACCGGTTCAGGCTGGTGGTGGGGGTGTAATGGTGTGGGGGATGGGGTATCACCGGTTCAGGCTGGTGGTGGGGGTGTAATGGTGTGGGGGATGGGATATCACCGGTTCAGGCTGGTGGTGGGGGTGTAATGGTGTGGGGGATGGGATATCACCGGTTCAGGCTGGTGGTGGGGGTGTAATGGTGTGGGGGATGGGATATCACCGGTTCAGGCTCGTAGTTGGGGGTGTAATGGTGTGGGGGATGGGATATCACAAGTTCAGGCTGGTGGTGGGGGTGTAATGGTGTGGGGGATTGAGTATCACCGGTTCAGGCTGGTGGTGGGGGTGTAATGGAGTGGGGGATGGGATATCACCGGTTCAGGCTCGTAGTTGGGGGTGTAATGGTGTGGGGGATGGGATATCACCGGTTCAGGCTGGTGGTGGGGGTGTAATGGTGTGGGGGATGGGGTATCACTGGTTCAGGCTGGTGGTGGGGGTGTAATGGTGTGGGGGATGGGATATCACCGGTTCAGGCTCGTAGTTGGGGGTGTAATGGTGTGGGGGATGGGATATCACTGGTTCAGGCTGGTGGTGGGGGTGTAATGGTGTGGGGGATGGGATATCACTTGTTCAGGCTGGTGGTGGGGGTGTAATGGTGTGGGGGATGGGGTATCACCGGTTCAGGCTGGTGGTGGGGGTGTAATGGTGTGGGGGATGGGGTATCACCGGTTCAGGCTGGTGGTGGGGGTGTAATGGTGTGGGGGATGGGATATCACCGGTTCAGGCTGGTGGTGGGGTGTAATGGTGTGGGGGATGGGATATCACTGGTTCAGGCTGGTGGTGGGGGTGTAATGGTGTGGGGGATGGGATATCACTGGTTCAGGCTGGTGGTGGGGGTGTAATGGTGTGGGGGATGGTGTATTACCGGTTCAGGCTGGTGGTGGGGGTGTAATGGTGTGGGGGATGGGGTATCACTGGTTCAGGCTGGTGGTGGGGGTGTAATGGTGTGGGGGATGGGGTATCACTGGTTCAGGCTGGTGGTGGGGGTGTAATGGTGTGGGGGATGGGATATCACCGGTTCAGGCTGGTGGTGGGGGTGTAATGGTGTGGGGGATGGTATATCACCGGTTCAGGCTGGTTGTGGGGGTGTAATGGTGTGGGGGATGGGGTATCACCGGTTCAGGCTGGTGATGGGGGTGTAATGGTGTGGGGGATGGGGTATCACCGGTTCAGGCTGGTGGTGGGGGTGTAATGGTGTGGGGGATGGGGTATCACTGGTTCAGGCTGGTGGTGGGGGTGTAATGGTGTGGGGGATGGGATATCACTGGTTCAGGCTGGTGGTGGGGGTGTAATGGTGAGGGGGATGGTATATCACCGGTTCAGGCTGGTTGTGGGGGTGTAATGGTGTGGGGGATGGGGTATCACCGGTTCAGGCTGGTGATGGGGGTGTAATGGTGTGGGGGATGGGGTATCACCGGTTCAGGCTGGTGGTGGGGGTGTAATGATGTGGGGGATGGGGTATCACTGGTTCAGGCTGGTGGTGGGGGTGTAATGGTGTGGGGGATGGGGTATCACTGGTTCAGGCTGGTGGTGGGGGTGTAATGATGTGGGGGATGGGGTATCACTGGTTCAGGCTGGTGGTGGGGGTGTAATGGTGTGGGGGATGGGATATCACCGGTTCAGGCTGGTGGTGGGGGTGTAATGGTGTGGGGGATGGTATATCACCGGTTCAGGCTGGTTGTGGGGGTGTAATGGTGTGGGGGATGGGGTATCACCGGTTCAGGCTGGTGATGGGGGTGTAATGGTGTGGGGGATTGAGTATCACCGGTTCAGGCTGGTGGTGGGGGTGTAATGGAGTGGGGGATGGGATATCACTGGTTCAGGCTGGTGGTGGGGGTGTAATGGTGTGGGGGATGGGATATCACGGTTCAGGCTGGTGGTGGGGGTGTAATGGTGTGGGGGATGGGATATCACCGGTTCAGGCTGGTGGTGGGGGTGTAATGGTGTGGGGGATGGGGTATCACCGGTTCAGGCTGGTGGTGGGGGTGTAATGGTGTGGGGGATGGGGTATCACCGGTTCAGGCTGGTGGTGGGGGTGTAATGGTGTGGGGGATGGGATATCACCGGTTCAGGCTGGTGGTGGGGGTGTAATGGTGTGGGGGATGGGATATCACCGGTTCAGGCTGGTGGTGGGGGTGTAATGGTGTGGGGGATGGGATATCACCGGTTCAGGCTCGTAGTTGGGGGTGTAATGGTGTGGGGGATGGGATATCACAAGTTCAGGCTGGTGGTGGGGGTGTAATGGTGTGGGGGATTGAGTATCACCGGTTCAGGCTGGTGGTGGGGGTGTAATGGAGTGGGGGATGGGATATCACCGGTTCAGGCTCGTAGTTGGGGGTGTAATGGTGTGGGGGATGGGATATCACCGGTTCAGGCTGGTGGTGGGGGTGTAATGGTGTGGGGGATGGGGTATCACTGGTTCAGGCTGGTGGTGGGGGTGTAATGGTGTGGGGGATGGGATATCACCGGTTCAGGCTCGTAGTTGGGGGTGTAATGGTGTGGGGGATGGGATATCACTGGTTCAGGCTGGTGGTGGGGGTGTAATGGTGTGGGGGATGGGGTACCACCAGTTCAGGCTGGTGGTGGGGGTGTAATGGTGTGGGGGATGGGATATCACCGGTTCAGGCTCGTAGTTGGGGGTGTAATGGTGTGGGGGATGGGATATCACAAGTTCAGGCTGGTGGTGGGGTGTAATGGTGTGGGGGATTGAGTATCACCGGTTCAGGCTGGTGGTGGGGGTGTAATGGTGTGGGAGATGGGATATCACCGGTTCAGGCTCGTAGTTGGGGGTGTAATGGTGTGGGGGATGGGATATCACTTGTTCAGGCTGGTGGTGGGGGTGTAATGGTGTGGGGGATGGGGTATCACCGGTTCAGGCTGGTGGTGGGGGTGTAATGGTGTGGGGGATGGGGTATCACCGGTTCAGGCTGGTGGTGGGGGTGTAATGGTGTGGGGGATGGGATATCACCGGTTCAGGCTGGTGGTGGGGTGTAATGGTGTGGGGGATGGGATATCACTGGTTCAGGCTGGTGGTGGGGGTGTAATGGTGTGGGGGATGGGATATCACTGGTTCAGGCTGGTGGTGGGGGTGTAATGGTGTGGGGGATGGTGTATTACCGGTTCAGGCTGGTGGTGGGGGTGTAATGGTGTGGGGGATGGGGTATCACTGGTTCAGGCTGGTGGTGGGGGTGTAATGGTGTGGGGGATGGGGTATCACTGGTTCAGGCTGGTGGTGGGGGTGTAATGGTGTGGGGGATGGGATATCACCGGTTCAGGCTGGTGGTGGGGGTGTAATGGTGTGGGGGATGGTATATCACCGGTTCAGGCTGGTTGTGGGGGTGTAATGGTGTGGGGGATGGGGTATCACCGGTTCAGGCTGGTGATGGGGGTGTAATGGTGTGGGGGATGGGGTATCACCGGTTCAGGCTGGTGGTGGGGGTGTAATGGTGTGGGGGATGGGGTATCACTGGTTCAGGCTGGTGGTGGGGGTGTAATGGTGTGGGGGATGGGATATCACTGGTTCAGGCTGGTGGTGGGGGTGTAATGGTGTGGGGGATGGTATATCACCGGTTCAGGCTGGTTGTGGGGGTGTAATGGTGTGGGGGATGGGGTATCACCGGTTCAGGCTGGTGATGGGGGTGTAATGGTGTGGGGGATGGGGTATCACCGGTTCAGGCTGGTGGTGGGGGTGTAATGATGTGGGGGATGGGGTATCACTGGTTCAGGCTGGTGGTGGGGGTGTAATGGTGTGGGGGATGGGGTATCACTGGTTCAGGCTGGTGGTGGGGGTGTAATGATGTGGGGGATGGGGTATCACTGGTTCAGGCTGGTGGTGGGGGTGTAATGGTGTGGGGGATGGGATATCACCGGTTCAGGCTGGTGGTGGGGGTGTAATGGTGTGGGGGATGGTATATCACCGGTTCAGGCTGGTTGTGGGGGTGTAATGGTGTGGGGGATGGGGTATCACCGGTTCAGGCTGGTGATGGGGGTGTAATGGTGTGGGGGATGGGGTATCACCGGTTCAGGCTGGCGGTGGGGGTGTAATGATGTGGGGGATGGGGTATCACTGGTTCAGGCTGGTGGTGGGGGTGTAATGGTGTGGGGGATGGGATATCACTGGTTCAGGCTGGTGGTGGGGGTGTAATGGTGTGGGGGATGGGATATCACGGTTCAGGCTGGTGGTGGGGGTGTAATGGTGTGGGGGATGGGATATCACCGGTTCAGGCTGGTGGTGGGGGTGTAATGGTGTGGGGGATGGGGTATCACCGGTTCAGGCTGGTGGTGGCGGTGTAATGGTGTGGGGGATGGGGTATCACCGGTTCAGGCTGGTGGTGGGGGTGTAATGGTGTGGGGGATGGGATATCACCGGTTCAGGCTGGTGGTGGGGGTGTAATGGTGTGGGGGATGGGATATCACCGGTTCAGGCTGGTGGTGGGGGTGTAATGGTGTGGGGGATGGGATATCACTGGTTCAGGCTGGTGGTGGAGGTGTAATGGTGTGGGGGATGGGATATCACCGGTTCAGGCTGGTGGTTGGAGTGTAATGGTGTGGGGGATGGGATATCACCGGTTCAGGCTGGTGGTGGGGGTGTAATGGTGTGGGGGATGGGGTATCACCGGTTCAGGTTGGTGGTGGGGGTGTAATGGTGTGGGGGGGGTGGGGTATCACCGGTTCAGGCTGGTGGTGGGGGTGTAATGGTGTGGGGGATGGGGTATCACCAGTTCAGGCTGGTGGTGGGGGTGTAATGGTGTGGGGGATGGGATATCACCAGTTCAGGCTGGTGGTGGAGGTGTAATGGTGTGGGGGATGGGATATCACCGGTTCAGGCTCGTAGTTGGGGGTGTAATGGTGTGGGGGATGGGATATCACTGGTTCAGGCTGGTGGTGGGGGTGTAATGGTGTGGGGGATGGGGTATCACCGGTTCAGGCTGGTGGTTGGGGTGTAATGGTGTGGGAGATGGGATATCACCGGTTCAGGCTCGTAGTTGGGTGTGTAATGGTGTGGGGGATGGGATATCACCGGTTCAGGCTGGTGGTGGGGGTGTAATGGTGTGGGGGATGGGGTATCACCGGTTCAGGCTGGTGGTGGGGGTGTAATGGTGTGGGAGATGGGATATCACCGGTTCAGGCTGGTGGTGGGGGTGTAATGGTGTGGGGGATGGGGTATCACCAGTTCAGGCTGGTGGTGGGGGTGTAATGGAGTGGGGGATGGGATATCACCGGTTCAGGCTCGTAGTTGGGGGTGTAATGGTGTGGGGGATGGGATATCACCAGTTCAGGCTGGTGGTGGGGGTGTAATGGTGTGGGGGATGGGATATCACCGGTTCAGGCTGGTGGTGGGGGTGTAATGGTGTGGGGGATGGGGTATCACCGGTTCATGCTGGTGGGGGGGGGGTGTAATGGTGTGGGGGATGGGATATCACCAGTTCAGGCTGGTGGTGGGGGTGTAATGGTGTGGGGGATGGGATATCACTGGTTCAGGCTGGTGGTGGGGGTGTAATGGTGTGGGGGATTGGGTATCACCGGTTCAGACTGGTGGTGGGGGTGTAATGGTGTGGGGGATGGGATATCACCGGTTCAGGCTGGTGGTGAGGTGTAATGGTGTGGGGGATGGGATATCACCGGTTCAGGCTCGTAGTTGGGGGTGTAATGGTGTGGGGGATGGGATATCACTGGTTCAGGCTGGTGGTGGGGGTGTAATGGTGTGGGGGATGGGGTACCACCAGTTCAGGCTGGTGGTGGGGGTGTAATGGTGTGGGGGATGGGATATCACCGGTTCAGGCTCGTAGTTGGGGGTGTAATGGTGTGGGGGATGGGATATTACTTGTTCAGGCTGGTGATGGGGGTGTAATGGTGTGGGGGATGGGGTATCACCGGTTCAGGCTGGTGGTGGGGGTGTAATGGTGTGGGGGATGGGATATCACCGGTTCAGGCTGGTGGTGGGGTGTAATGGTGTGGGGGATGGGATATCACTGGTTTCAGGCTGGTGGTGGGGGTGTAATGGTGTGGGGGATGGGATATCACTGGTTCAGGCTGGTGGTGGGGGTGTAATGGTGTGGGGGATGGTGTATTACCGGTTCAGGCTGGTGGTGGGGGTGTAATGGTGTGGGGGATGGGGTATCACCGGTTCAGGCTGGTGGTGGGGGTGTAATGGTGGGGGGGATGGGATATCACCGGTTCAGGCTGGTGGTGGGGGTGTAATGGTGTGGGGGATGGGGTATCACCGGTTCAGGCTGGTGGTGGGGGTGTAATGGTGTGGGGGATGGGGTATCACTGGTTCAGGCTGGTGGTGGGGGTGTAATGATGTGGGGGATGGGGTATCACTGGTTCAGGCTGGTGGTGGGGGTGTAATGGTGTGGGGGATGGGATATCACAGGTTCAGGCTGGTGGTGGGGGTGTAATGGTGTGGGGGATGGGATATCACCGGTTCAGGCTGGTGGTGGGGGTGTAATGGTGTGGGGGATGGTATATCACCGGTTCAGGCTGGTTGTGGGGGTGTAATGGTGTGGGGGATGGGGTATCACCGGTTCAGGCTGGTGGTGGGGGTGTAATGATGTGGGGGATGGGGTATCACTGGTTCAGGCTGGTGGTGGGGGTGTAATGGTGTGGGGGATGGGATATCACCGGTTCAGGCTGGTGGTGGGGGTGTAATGGTGTGGGGGATGGGGTATCACTGGTTCAGGCTGGTGGTGGGGGTGTAATGATGTGGGGGATGGGGTATCACTGGTTCAGGCTGGTGGTGGGGGTGTAATGGTGTGGGGGATGGGATATCACCGGTTCAGGCTGGTGGTGGGGGTGTAATGGTGTGGGGGATGGGGTATCACCGGTTCAGGCTGGTGGTGGGGGTGTAATGATGTGGGGGATGGGGTATCACTGGTTCAGGCTGGTGGTGGGGGTGTAATGGTGTGGGGGATGGGATATCACTGGTTCAGGCTGGTGGTGGGGGTGTAATGGTGTGGGGGATGGGATATCACGGTTCAGGCTGGTGGTGGGGGTGTAATGGTGTGGGGGATGGGATATCACCGGTTCAGGCTGGTGGTGGGGGTGTAATGGTGTGGGGGATGGGATATCACCGGTTCAGGCTGGTGGTGGGGGTGTAATGGTGTGGGGGATGGGGTATCACCGGTTCAGGCTGGTGATGGGGGTGTAATGGTGTGGGGGATGGGGTATCACCGGTTCAGGCTGGTGGTGGGGGTGTAATGATGTGGGGGATGGGGTATCACTGGTTCAGGCTGGTGGTGGGGGTGTAATGGTGTGGGGGATGGGGTATCACTGGTTCAGGCTGGTGGTGGGGATGTAATGATGTGGGGGATGGGGTATCACTGGTTCAGGCTGGTGGTGGGGGTGTAATGGTGTGGGGGATGGGATATCACCGGTTCAGGCTGGTGGTGGGGGTGTAATGGTGTGGGGGATGGGGTATCACCGGTTCAGGCTGGTGGTGGGGGTGTAATGATGTGGGGGATGGGGTATCACTGGTTCAGGCTGGTGGTGGGGGTGTAATGGTGTGGGGGATGGGATATCACTGGTTCAGGCTGGTGGTGGGGGTGTAATGGTGTGGGGGATGGGATATCACGGTTCAGGCTGGTGGTGGGGGTGTAATGGTGTGGGGGATGGGATATCACCGGTTCAGGCTGGTGGTGGGGGTGTAATGGTGTGGGGGATGGGATATCACCGGTTCAGGCTGGTGGTGGGGGTGTAATGGTGTGGGGGATGGGATATCACCGGTTCAGGCTGGTGGTGGGGGTGTAATGGTGTGGGGGATGGGATATCACTGGTTCAGGCTGGTGGTGGGGGTGTAATGGTGTGGGGGATGGGGTATCACCGGTTCAGGTTGGTGGTGGGGGTGTAATGGTGTGGGGGGGGTGGGATATCACCGGTTCAGGCTGGTGGTGGGGGTGTAATGGTGTGGGGGATGGGATATCACCGGTTCAGGCTGGTGGTGGGGGTGTAATGGTGTGGGGGATGGGGTATCACCAGTTCAGGCTGGTGGTGGGGGTGTAATGGAGTGGGGGATGGGATATCACCGGTTCAGGCTCGTAGTTGGGGGTGTAATGGTGTGGGGGATGGGATATCACTGGTTCAGGCTGGTGGTGGGGGTGTAATGGTGTGGGGGATGGGATATCACCGGTTCAGGCTGGTGGTGGGGGTGTAATGGTGTGGGGGATGGGGTATCACCAGTTCAGGCTGGTGGTGGGGGTGTAATGGAGTGGGGGATGGGATATCACCGGTTCAGGCTCGTAGTTGGGGGTGTAATGGTGTGGGGGATGGGATATCACCAGTTCAGGCTGGTGGTGGGGGTGTAATGGTGTGGGGGATGGGATATCACCGGTTCAGGCTGGTGGTGGGGGTGTAATGGTGTGGGGGATGGGGTATCACTGGTTCAGGCTGGTGGTGGGGGTGTAATGGTGTGGGGGATGGGGTATCACCGGTTCATGCTGGTGGGGGGGGGGTGTAATGGTGTGGGGGATGGGATATCACCGGTTCAGGCTCGTAGTTGGGGGTGTAATGGTGTGGGGGATGGGATATCACTGGTTCAGGCTGGTGGTGGGGGTGTAATGGTGTGGGGGATGGGATATCACCGGTTCAGGCTGGTGGTGGGGGTGTAATGGTGTGGGGGATGGGGTATCACCGGTTCATGCTGGTGGGGGGGGGGGGTGTAATGGTGTGGGGGATGGGGTATCACCGGTTCATGCTGGTGGGGGGGGTGTAATGGTGTGGGGGATGGGGTATCACCGGTTCATGCTGGTGGGGGGGGGGGTGTAATGGTGTGGGGGATGGGATATCACCGGTTCAGGCTCGTAGTTGGGGGTGTAATGGTGTGGGGGATGGGATATCACTGGTTCAGGCTGGTGGTGGGGGTGTAATGGTGTGGGGGATGGGATATCACCGGTTCAGGCTGGTGGTGGGGGTGTAATGGTGTGGGGGATGGGGTATCACTGGTTCAGGCTGGTGGTGGGGGTGTAATGGTGTGGGGGATGGGGTATCACCGGTTCATGCTGGTGGGGGGGGTGTAATGGTGTGGGGGATGGGATATCACCGGTTCAGGCTCGTAGTTGGGGGTGTAATGGTGTGGGGGATGGGATATCACTGGTTCAGGCTGGTGGTGGGGGTGTAATGGTGTGGGGGATTGGGTATCACTGGTTCAGGCTGGTGGTGGGGGTGTAATGGTGTGGGGGATGGGGTATCACTGGTTCAGGCTGGTGGTGGGGTGTAATGGTGTGGGGGATGGGGTATCACCGGTTCATGCTGGTGGGGGGGGTGTAATGGTGTGGGGGATGGGATATCACCGGTTCAGGCTCGTAGTTGGGGGTGTAATGGTGTGGGGGATGGGATATCACTGGTTCAGGCTGGTGGTGGGGGTGTAATGGTGTGGGGGATGGGGTATCACTGGTTCAGGCTGGTGGTGGGGGTGTAATGGTGTGGGGGATGGGATATCACCGGTTCAGGCTGGTGGTGGGGGTGTAATGGTGTGGGGGATGGGATATCACCGGTTCAGGCTGGTGGTGGGGGTGTAATGGTGTGGGGGATGGGATATCACCGGTTCAGGCTGGTGATGGGGGTGTAATGGTGTGGGGGATGGGATATCACTGGTTCAGGCTGGTGGTGGGGGTGTAATGGTGTGGGGGGTGGGATATCACGGTTCAGGCTGGTGGTGGGGGTGTAATGGTGTGGGGGATGGGATATCACCGGTTCAGGCTGGTGGTGGGGGTGTAATGGTGTGGGGGATGGGGTATCACCGGTTCAGGCTGGTGGTGGGGGTGTAATGGTGTGGGGGATGGGGTATCACCGGTTCAGGCTGGTGGTGGGGGTGTAATGGTGTGGGGGATGGGATATCACCGGTTCAGGCTGGTGGTGGGGGTGTAATGGTGTGGGGGATGGGATATTACCGGTTCAGGCTGGTGGTGGGGGTGTAATGGTGTGGGGGATGGGATATCACTGGTTCAGGCTGGTGGTGGAGGTGTAATGGTGTGGGGGATGGGATATCACCGGTTCAGGCTGGTGGTTGGAGTGTAATGGTGTGGGGGATGGGATATCACCGGTTCAGGCTGGTGGTGGGGGTGTAATGGTGTGGGGGATGGGGTATCACCGGTTCAGGTTGGTGGTGGGGGTGTAATGGTGTGGGGGGGGTGGGGTATCACCGGTTCAGGCTGGTGGTGGGGGTGTAATGGTGTGGGGGATGGGGTATCACCAGTTCAGGCTGGTGGTGGGGGTGTAATGGTGTGGGGGATGGGATATCACCAGTTCAGGCTGGTGGTGGAGGTGTAATGGTGTGGGGGATGGGATATAACCGGTTCAGGCTCGTAGTTGGGGGTGTAATGGTGTGGGGGATGGGATATCACTGGTTCAGGCTGGTGGTGGAGGTGTAATGGTGTGGGGGGTGGGATATCACCGGTTCAGGCTCGTAGTTGGGGGTGTAATGGTGTGGGGGATGGGATATCACTGGTTCAGGCTGGTGGTGGGGGTGTAATGGTGTAGGGGATGGGGTATCACCGGTTCAGGCTGGTGGTGGGGGTGTAATGGTGTGGGGGATGGGATATCACCGGTTCAGGCTGGTGGTGGGGGTGTAATGGTGTGGGGGATGGGATATCACCGGTTCAGGCTGGTGGTGGAGGTGTAATGGTGTGGGGGATGGGGTATCACCGGTTCAGGCTGGTGGTGCGGGTGTAATGGTGTGGGGGATGGGATATCACCGGTTCAGGCTGGTGGTGGGGGGTGTAATGATGTGGGGGATGGGATATCACCGGTTCAGGCTGGTGGTGGGGGTGTAATGGTGTGGGGGATGGGATATCACCGGTTCAGGCTCGTAGTTGGGGGTGTAATGGTGTGGGGGATGGGATATCACAAGTTCAGGCTGGTGGTGGAGGTGTAATGGTGTGGGGGATGGGGTATCACCGGTTCAGGCTGGTGGTGGGGGTGTAATGGTGGGGGGGATGGGATATCACCGGTTCAGGCTGGTGGTGGGGGTGTAATGGTGTGGGGGATGGGATATCACCGGTTCAGGCTGGTGGTGGGGGTGCAATGGTGTGGGGGATGGGATATCACCGGTTCAGGCTGGTGGTGGGGGTGTAATGGTGTGGGGGATGGGGTATCACCGGTTCAGGCTGGTGGTGGGGGTGTAATGGTGTGGGGGATGGGATATCACTGGTTCAGGCTGGTGGTGGGGTGTAATGGTGTGGGGAATGGGGTATCACCGGTTCAGGCTGGTGGTGGGGGTGTAATGGTGTGGGGGATGGGATATCACCGGTTCAGGCTGGTGGTGGGGGTGTAATGGTGTGGGGGATGGGATATCACCGGTTCAGGCTGGTGGTGGGGGTGTAATGGTGTGGGGGATGGGATATCACCGGTTCAGGCTGGTGGTGGGGGTGTAATGGTGTGGGGGATGGGATATCACTGGTTCAGGCTGGTGGTGGAGGTGTAATGGTGTGGGGGATGGGGTATCACCAGTTCAGGCTGGTGGTGGGGGTGTAATGGAGTGGGGGATGGGATATCACCGGTTCAGGCTGGTGGTGGGGGTGTAATGGTGTGGGGGATGGGATATCACCGGTTCAGGCTCGTAGTTGGGGGTGTAATGGTGTGGGGGATGGGATATCACTGGTTCAGGCTGGTGGTGGAGGTGTAATGGTGTGGGGGGTGGGATATCACCGGTTCAGGCTCGTAGTTGGGGGTGTAATGGTGTGGGGGATGGGATATCACTGGTTCAGGCTGGTGGTGGGGGTGTAATGGTGTGGGGGACGGGATATCACCGGTTCAGGCTGGTGGTGGGGTGTAATGGTGTGGGGGATGGGATATCACCGGTTCAGGCTCGTAGTTGGGGGTGTAATGGTGTGGGGGATGGGATATCACTGGTTCAGGCTGGTGGTGGGGGTGTAAGGGTGTGGGGGATGGGATATCACCGGTTCAGGCTGGTGGTGGGGGTGTAATGGTGTGGGGGATGGGATATCACCGGTTCAGGCTGGTGGTGGGGTGTAATGGTGTGGGGGATGGGATATCACCGGTTCAGGCTCGTAGTTGGGGGTGTAATGGTGTGGGGGATGGGATATCACCGGTTCAGGCTGGTGGTGGAGGTGTAATGGTGTGGGGGATGGGGTATCACCGGTTCAGGCTGGTGGTGGGGGTGTAATGGTGTGGGGGATGGGATATCACCGATTCAGGCTGGTGGTGGGGGGTATAATGATGTGGGGGATGGGATATCACCGGTTCAGGCTGGTGGTGGGGGTGTAATGGTGTGGGGGATGGGATATCACCGGTTCAGGCTCGTAGTTGGGGGTGTAATGGTGTGGGGGATGGGATATCACAAGTTTAGGCTGGTGGTGGAGGTGTAATGGTGTGGGGGATGGGGTATCACCGGTTCAGGCTGGTGGTGGGGGTGTAATGGTGGGGGGGATGGGATATCACCGGTTCAGGCTGGTGGTGGGGGTGTAATGGTGGGGGGGATGGGATATCACCGGTTCAGGCTGGTGGTGGAGGTGTAATGGTGGGGGGGATGGGGTATCACCGGTTCAGGCTGGTGGTGGGGGTGTAATGGTGTAGGGGATGGGGTATCACCGGTTCAGGCTGGTGGTGGGGGTGTAATGGTGTGGGGGATGGGATATCACTGGTTCAGGCTGGTGGTGGGGGTGTAATGGTGTGGGGGATGGGATATCACCGGTTCAGGCTGGTGGTGGGTGTGTAATGGTGTGGGGGATGGGGTATCACCGGCTCAGGCTGGTGGTGGGGGTGTAATGGTGTGGGGGGATGGGGTATCACCGGCTCAGGCTGGTGGTGGGGGTGTAATGGTGTGGGGGATGGGATATCACCGGTTCAGGCTGGTGATGGGGGTGTAATGGTGTGGGGGATGGGATATCACCGGTTCAGGCTGGTGATGGGGGTGTAATGGTGTGGGGGATGGGATATCACCGGTTCAGGCTGGTGATGGGGGTGTAATGGTGTGGGGGATGGGATATCACCGGTTCAGGCTGGTGGTGGGGGTGTAATGGTGGGGGGGATGGGATATCACCGGTTCAGGCTGGTGGTGGAGGTGTAATGGTGTGGGGGATGGCATATCACCGGTTCAGGCTGGTGATGGGGGTGTAATGGTGTGGGGGATGGGATATCACCGGTTCAGGCTGGTGGTGGGGGTGTAATGGTGCGGGGGATGGGATATCACCGGTTCAGGCTGGTGGTGGAGGTGTAATGGTGTGGGGGATGGGATATCACCGGTTCAGGCTGGTGGTGGGGGGTGTAATGGTGTGGGGGATGGGATATCACCGGTTCAGGCTGGTGGTGGGGGTGTAATGGTGTGGGGGATGGGATATCACCGGTTCAGGCTGGTGAGGGGGGGTGTAATGGTGTGGGGGATGGGGTATCTCCGGTTCAGGCTGGTGGTGGGGGTGTAATGGTGTGGGGGATGGGGTATCACCGGTTCAGGCTGGTGGTGGGGGTGTAATGGTGTGGGGGATGGGATATCACTGGTTCAGGCTGGTGGTGGGAGGTGTAATGGTGTGGGGGATGGGGTATCACTGGTTCAGGCTGGTGGTGGAGGTGTAATGGTGTGGGGGATGGGGTATCACCGGTTCAGGCTGGTGGTGGTGGTGTAATGGTGTGGGGGATGGGATATCACCGGTTCAGGCTGGTGGTGGGGGTGTAATGGTGTGGGGGATGGGGTATCACCGGTTCAGGCTGGTGGTGGGGGTGTAATGGTGTGGGGGATGGGGTATCACCGGTTCAGGCTGGTGGTGGAGGTGTAATGGTGTGGGGGATGGGGTATCACCGGTTCAGGCTGGTGGCGGGGGTGTAATGGTGTGGGGGATGAGGTATCACCGGTTCAGGCTGGTGGTGGGGGTGTAATGGTGTGGGGGATGGGGTATCACCGGTTCAGGCTGGTGGTGGGATGTAATGGTGCGGGGGATAGGGTATCACCGGTTCAGGCTGGTGGTGGGGGTGTAATGATGTGGGGGATGGGATATTACCGGTTCAGGCTGGTGGTGGGGGTGTAATGGTGTGGGGGATGGGATATCACCGGTTCAGGCTGGTGGTGGGGGTGTAATGGTGTGGGGGATGGGATATCACCGGTTCAGGCTGGTGGTGGGGGTGTAATGGTGTGGGGGATGGGGTATCACCGGTTCAGGCTGGTGGTGGGGTGTAATGGTGTGGGGGATGGGATATCACTGGTTCAGGCTGGTGGTGGGGGTGTAATGGTGTGGGGGATGGGGTATCACCGGTTCAGGCTGGTGGTGGGGGTGTAATGGTGTGGGGGATGGGATATCACCAGTTCAGGCTGTTGCTGGAGGTGTAATGGTGTGGGGGATGGGATATCACCGGTTCAGGCTGGTGGTGGGGGTGTAATGTGTGGGGGATGGGATATCACCGGTTCAGGCTGGTGCTGGAGGTGTAATGGTGTGGGGATGGGATATCACTGGTTCAGGCTGGTGGTGGGGGTGTAATGGTGTGGGGGATGGGGTATCACCGGTTCAGGCTGGTGGTGGAGGTGTAATGGTGTGGGGGATGGGGTATCACCGGTTCAGGCTGGTGGTTGGGGTGTAATGGTGTGGGGGATGGGATATCACCGGTTCAGGCTGGTGGTGGGGGTGTAATGGTGTGGGGGATGGGGTATCACTGGTTCAGGCTGGTGGTGGGGGTGTAATGGTGTGGGGGATGGGATATCACTGGTTCAGGCTGGTGGTGGGGTGTAATGGTGTGGGGGATGGGATATCACCGGTTCAGGCTGGTGGTGGGGGTGTAATGGTGTGGGGGATGGGGTATCACTGGTTCAGGCTGGTGGTGGGGGTGTAATGGTGTGGGGGATGGGATATCACCGGTTCAGGCTGGTGGTGGGGGTGTAATGGTGTGGGGGATGGGGTATCACTGGTTCAGGCTGGTGGTGGGGGTGTAATGGTGTGGGGGATGGGATATCACCGGTTCAGGCTGGTGGTGGGGGTGTAATGGTGTGGGGGAGGGGGTATCACCGGTTCAGGCTGGTGGTGGGGGTGTAATGGGGTGAGGGATGGGATATCACCGGTTCAGGCTGATGGTGGGGGTGTAATGGTGTGGGGGATGGGGTATTACCGGTTCAGGCTGGTGGTGGGGGTGTAATGGTGAGGGGGATGGGGTATCACTGGTTCAGGCTGGTGGTGGGGGTGTAATGGTGTGGGGGATGGGGAATTACCGGTTCAGGCTGGTGGTGGGGGGGTGTAATGGTGTGTGGGGGATGGGATATCACCGGTTCAGGCTGGTGGTGGGGGTGTAATGGTGTGGGGGATGGGATATCACCGGTTCAGGCTGGTGGTGGGGGTGTAATGGTGTGGGGGATGGGGTATCCCCGGTTCAGGCTGGTGGTGGAGGTGTAATGTGTGGGGGATGGGATATCACCGGTTCAGGCTGGTGGTGGGGGTGTAATGGTGTGGGGGATGGGGTATCACAAGTTCAGGCTGGTGGTGGGGGTGTAATGGTGTGGGGGATGGGGTATCACCGGTTCAGGCTGGTGGTGGGGGTGTAATGGTGTGGGGGATGGGGTATCACCGGTTCAGGCTGGTGGTTGGAGTGTAATGGTGTGGGGGATGGGATATCACCGGTTCAGGCTGGTGGTGGGGGTGTAATGGTGTGGGGGAGGGGGTATCACTGGTTCAGGCTGGTGGTGGGGGTGTAATGGTGTGGGGGATGGGATATCACCTGTTCAGGCTGGTGGTGGGGGTGTAATGGTGTGGGGGATGGGGTATCCCCGGTTCAGGCTGGTGGTGGGGGTGTAATGGTGTGGGGGATGGGGTATCACTGGTTCAGGCTGGTGGTGGAGGTGTAATGGTGTGGGGGATGGGATATCACCGGTTCAGGCTGGTGGTGGGGGTGTAATGGTGTGGGGGATGGGATATCACCGGTTCAGGCTGGTGGTGGGGGTGTGATGGTGTGGGGGATGGGATATCACCGGTTCAGGCTGGTGGTGGAGGTGTAATGGTGTGGGGGATGGGATATCACCGGTTCAGGCTGGTGGTGGGGGTGTAATGGTGTGGGGGATGGGATATCACTGGTTCAGGCTGGTGGTGGAGGTGTAATGGTGTGGGGGATGGGATATCACCGGTTCAGGCTGGTGGTGGGGGTGTAATGGTGTGGGGGATGGGATATCACCGGTTCAGGCTGGTGGTGGGGGTGTGATGGTGTGGGGGATGGGATATCACCGGTTCAGGCTGGTGGTGGAGGTGTAATGGTGTGGGGGATGGGATATCACCGGTTCAGGCTGGTGGTGGGGGTGTAATGGTGGGGGGGATGGGATATCACCGGTTCAGGCTGGTGGTGGGGGTGTAATGGTGTGGGGGATGGGGTATCACCGGTTCAGGCTGGTGGTGGGGGTGTAATGGTGTGGGGAATGGGGTATCACCGGTTCAGGCTGGTGGTGGGGGTGTAATGGTGTGGGGGATGGGGTATCACCAGTTCAGGCTGGTGGTGGGGGTGTAATGGTGTGGGGGATGGGATATCACCGGTTCAGGCTGGTGGTGGGGGTGTAATGGTGGGGGGGATGGGATATCACCGGTTCAGGCTGGTGGTGGGGGTGTAATGGTGTGGGGGATGGGATATCACCGGTTCAGGCTGGTGGTGGGGGTGTAATGGTGTGGGGGATGGGATATCACCGGTTCAGGCTGGTGGTGGGGGTGTAATGGTGTGGGGGATGGGATATCACCGGTTCAGGCTGGTGGTGGGGGTGTAATGGTGTGGGGGATGGGATATCACCGGTTCAGGCTGGTGGTGGGGGTGTAATGGTGTGGGGGATGGGATATCACTGGTTCAGGCTGGTGGTGGAGGTGTAATGGTGTGGGGGATGGGATATCACCGGTTCAGGCTGGTGGTGGGGGTGTAATGGTGTGGGGGTGGGTGGGGTATCACCGGTTCAGGCTGGTGGTGGGGGTGTAATGGTGTGGGGGATGGGGTATCACCAGTTCAGGCTGGTGGTGGGGGTGTAATGGAGTGGGGGATGGGATATCACCGGTTCAGGCTCGTAGTTGGGGGTGTAATGGTGTGGGGGATGGGATATCACTGGTTCAGGCTGGTGGTGGGGGTGTAATGGTGTGGGGGATGGGATATCACCGGTTCAGGCTGGTGGTGGGGGTGTAATGGTGTGGGGGATGGGGTATCACCAGTTCAGGCTGGTGGTGGGGGTGTGATGGAGTGGGGGATGGGATATCACCGGTTCAGGCTCGTAGTTGGGGGTGTAATGGTGTGGGGGATGGGATATCACCAGTTCAGGCTGGTGGTGGGGGTGTAATGGTGTGGGGGATGGGATATCACCGGTTCAGGCTGGTGGTGGGGGTGTAATGGTGTGGGGGATGGGGTATCACCGGTTCAGGCTGGTGGTGGGGGTGTAATGGTGTGGGGGATGGGGTATCACCGGTTCATGCTGGTGGGGGGGTGTAATGGTGTGGGGGATGGGATATCACCGGTTCAGGCTGGTGGTGGAGGTATAATGGTGTGGGGGATTGGGTATCACCGGTTCAGACTGGTGGTGGGGGTGTAATGGTGTGGGGGATGGGATATCACCGGTTCAGGCTGGTGGTGAGGTGTAATGGTGTGGGGGATGGGATATCACCGGTTCAGGCTCGTAGTTGGGGGTGTAATGGTGTGGGGGATGGGATATCACTCGTTCAGGCTGGTGGTGGGGGTGTAATGGTGTGGGGGATGGGGTACCACCAGTTCAGGCTGGTGGTGGGGGTGTAATGGTGTGGGGGATGGGATATCACCGGTTCAGGCTCGTAGTTGGGGGTGTAATGGTGTGGGGGATGGGATATCACTGGTTCAGGCTGGTGGTGGAGGTATAATGGTGTGGGGGATTGGGTATCACCGGTTCAGACTGGTGGTGGGGGTGTAATGGTGTGGGGGATGGGATATCACCGGTTCAGGCTGGTGGTGGGGGTGTAATGGTGTGGGGGATGGGGTATCACTGGTTCAGGCTGGTGGTGGAGGTGTAATGGTGTGGGGGATGGGATATCACCGGTTCAGGCTGGTGGTGGAGGTGTAATGGTGGGGGGGATGGGATATCACCGGTTCAGGCTGGTGGTGGGGGTGTAATGGTGTGGGGGATGGGGTATCACCGGTTCAGGCTGGTGGTGGGGGTGTAATGGTGTGGGGAATGGGGTATCACCGGTTCAGGCTGGTGGTGGGGGTGTAATGGTGTGGGGGATGGGGTATCACCAGTTCAGGCTGGTGGTGGGGGTGTAATGGTGTGGGGGATGGGATATCACCGGTTCAGGCTGGTGGTGGGGGTGTAATGGTGGGGGGGATGGGATATCACCGGTTCAGGCTGGTGGTGGGGGTGTAATGGTGTGGGGGATGGGATATCACCGGTTCAGGCTGGTGGTGGGGGTGTAATGGTGTGGGGGATGGGATATCACCGGTTCAGGCTGGTGGTGGGGGTGTAATGGTGTGGGGGATGGGATATCACCGGTTCAGGCTGGTGGTGGGGGTGTAATGGTGTGGGGGATGGGATATCACCGGTTCAGGCTGGTGGTGGGGGTGTAATGGTGTGGGGGATGGGATATCACTGGTTCAGGCTGGTGGTGGAGGTGTAATGGTGTGGGGGATGGGATATCACCGGTTCAGGCTGGTGGTGGGGGTGTAATGGTGTGGGGGGGGGTGGGGTATCACCGGTTCAGGCTGGTGGTGGGGGTGTAATGGTGTGGGGGATGGGGTATCACCAGTTCAGGCTGGTGGTGGGGGTGTAATGGAGTGGGGGATGGGATATCACCGGTTCAGGCTCGTAGTTGGGGGTGTAATGGTGTGGGGGATGGGATATCACTGGTTCAGGCTGGTGGTGGGGGTGTAATGGTGTGGGGGATGGGATATCACCGGTTCAGGCTGGTGGTGGGGGTGTAATGGTGTGGGGGATGGGGTATCACCAGTTCAGGCTGGTGGTGGGGGTGTGATGGAGTGGGGGATGGGATATCACCGGTTCAGGCTCGTAGTTGGGGGTGTAATGGTGTGGGGGATGGGATATCACCAGTTCAGGCTGGTGGTGGGGGTGTAATGGTGTGGGGGATGGGATATCACCGGTTCAGGCTGGTGGTGGGGGTGTAATGGTGTGGGGGATGGGGTATCACCGGTTCAGGCTGGTGGTGGGGGTGTAATGGTGTGGGGGATGGGGTATCACCGGTTCATGCTGGTGGGGGGGTGTAATGGTGTGGGGGATGGGATATCACCGGTTCAGGCTGGTGGTGAGGTGTAATGGTGTGGGGGATGGGATATCACCGGTTCAGGCTCGTAGTTGGGGGTGTAATGGTGTGGGGGATGGGATATCACTCGTTCAGGCTGGTGGTGGGGGTGTAATGGTGTGGGGGATGGGGTACCACCAGTTCAGGCTGGTGGTGGGGGTGTAATGGTGTGGGGGATGGGATATCACCGGTTCAGGCTCGTAGTTGGGGGTGTAATGGTGTGGGGGATGGGATATCACTGGTTCAGGCTGGTGGTGGAGGTATAATGGTGTGGGGGATTGGGTATCACCGGTTCAGACTGGTGGTGGGGGTGTAATGGTGTGGGGGATGGGATATCACCGGTTCAGGCTGGTGGTGGGGGTGTAATGGTGTGGGGGATGGGGTATCACTGGTTCAGGCTGGTGGTGGGGGTGTAATGGTGTGGGGGATGGGGTACCACCAGTTCAGGCTGGTGGTGGGGGTGTAATGGTGTGGGGGATGGGATATCACCGGTTCAGGCTCGTAGTTGGGGGTGTAATGGTGTGGGGGATGGGATATCACAAGTTCAGGCTGGTGGTGGGGGTGTAATGGTGTGGGGGATTGAGTATCACCGGTTCAGGCTGGTGGTGGGGGTGTAATGGAGTGGGGGATGGGATATCACCGGTTCAGGCTCGTAGTTGGGGGTGTAATGGTGTGGGGGATGGGATATCACCGGTTCAGGCTGGTGGTGGGGGTGTAATGGTGTGGGGGATGGGGTATCACTGGTTCAGGCTGGTGGTGGGGGTGTAATGGTGTGGGGGATGGGATATCACCGGTTCAGGCTCGTAGTTGGGGGTGTAATGGTGTGGGGGATGGGATATCACTGGTTCAGGCTGGTGGTGGGGGTGTAATGGTGTGGGGGATGGGGTACCACCAGTTCAGGCTGGTGGTGGGGGTGTAATGGTGTGGGGGATGGGATATCACCGGTTCAGGCTCGTAGTTGGGGGTGTAATGGTGTGGGGGATGGGATATCACAAGTTCAGGCTGGTGGTGGGGTGTAATGGTGTGGGGGATTGAGTATCACCGGTTCAGGCTGGTGGTGGGGTGTAATGGTGTGGGAGATGGGATATCACCGGTTCAGGCTCGTAGTTGGGGGTGTAATGGTGTGGGGGATGGGATATCACTTGTTCAGGCTGGTGGTGGGGGTGTAATGGTGTGGGGGATGGGGTATCACCGGTTCAGGCTGGTGGTGGGGGTGTAATGGTGTGGGGGATGGGGTATCACCGGTTCAGGCTGGTGGTGGGGGTGTAATGGTGTGGGGGATGGGATATCACCGGTTCAGGCTGGTGGTGGGGTGTAATGGTGTGGGGGATGGGATATCACTGGTTCAGGCTGGTGGTGGGGGTGTAATGGTGTGGGGGATGGGATATCACTGGTTCAGGCTGGTGGTGGGGGTGTAATGGTGTGGGGGATGGTGTATTACCGGTTCAGGCTGGTGGTGGGGGTGTAATGGTGTGGGGGATGGGGTATCACTGGTTCAGGCTGGTGGTGGGGGTGTAATGGTGTGGGGGATGGGGTATCACTGGTTCAGGCTGGTGGTGGGGGTGTAATGGTGTGGGGGATGGGATATCACCGGTTCAGGCTGGTGGTGGGGGTGTAATGGTGTGGGGGATGGTATATCACCGGTTCAGGCTGGTTGTGGGGGTGTAATGGTGTCCGGGATGGGGTATCACCGGTTCAGGCTGGTGATGGGGGTGTAATGGTGTGGGGGATGGGGTATCACCGGTTCAGGCTGGTGGTGGGGGTGTAATGGTGTGGGGGATGGGGTATCACTGGTTCAGGCTGGTGGTGGGGGTGTAATGGTGTGGGGGATGGGATATCACTGGTTCAGGCTGGTGGTGGGGGTGTAATGGTGAGGGGGATGGTATATCACCGGTTCAGGCTGGTTGTGGGGGTGTAATGGTGTGGGGGATGGGGTATCACCGGTTCAGGCTGGTGATGGGGGTGTAATGGTGTGGGGGATGGGGTATCACCGGTTCAGGCTGGTGGTGGGGGTGTAATGATGTGGGGGATGGGGTATCACTGGTTCAGGCTGGTGGTGGGGGTGTAATGGTGTGGGGGATGGGGTATCACCGGTTCAGGCTGGTGGTGGGGGTGTAATGATGTGGGGGATGGGGTATCACTGGTTCAGGCTGGTGGTGGGGGTGTAATGGTGTGGGGGATGGGATATCACCGGTTCAGGCTGGTGGTGGGGGTGTAATGGTGTGGGGGATGGTATATCACCGGTTCAGGCTGGTTGTGGGGGTGTAATGGTGTGGGGGATGGGGTATCACCGGTTCAGGCTGGTGATGGGGGTGTAATGGTGTGGGGGATGGGGTATCACCGGTTCAGGCTGGTGGTGGGGGTGTAATGATGTGGGGGATGGGGTATCACTGGTTCAGGCTGGTGGTGGGGGTGTAATGGTGTGGGGGATGGGATATCACTGGTTCAGGCTGGTGGTGGGGGTGTAATGGTGTGGGGGATGGGATATCACGGTTCAGGCTGGTGGTGGGGGTGTAATGGTGTGGGGGATGGGATATCACCGGTTCAGGCTGGTGGTGGGGGTGTAATGGTGTGGGGGATGGGGTATCACCGGTTCAGGCTGGTGGTGGGGGTGTAATGGTGTGGGGGATGGGGTATCACCGGTTCAGGCTGGTGGTGGGGGTGTAATGGTGTGGGGGATGGGATATCACCGGTTCAGGCTGGTGGTGGGGGTGTAATGGTGTGGGGGATGGGATATCACCGGTTCAGGCTGGTGGTGGGGGTGTAATGGTGTGGGGGATGGGATATCACCGGTTCAGGCTCGTAGTTGGGGGTGTAATGGTGTGGGGGATGGGATATCACAAGTTCAGGCTGGTGGTGGGGGTGTAATGGTGTGGGGGATTGAGTATCACCGGTTCAGGCTGGTGGTGGGGGTGTAATGGAGTGGGGGATGGGATATCACCGGTTCAGGCTCGTAGTTGGGGGTGTAATGGTGTGGGGGATGGGATATCACCGGTTCAGGCTGGTGGTGGGGGTGTAATGGTGTGGGGGATGGGGTATCACTGGTTCAGGCTGGTGGTGGGGGTGTAATGGTGTGGGGGATGGGATATCACCGGTTCAGGCTCGTAGTTGGGGGTGTAATGGTGTGGGGGATGGGATATCACTGGTTCAGGCTGGTGGTGGGGGTGTAATGGTGTGGGGGATGGGGTACCACCAGTTCAGGCTGGTGGTGGGGGTGTAATGGTGTGGGGGATGGGATATCACCGGTTCAGGCTCGTAGTTGGGGGTGTAATGGTGTGGGGGATGGGATATCACAAGTTCAGGCTGGTGGTGGGGTGTAATGGTGTGGGGGATTGAGTATCACCGGTTCAGGCTGGTGGTGGGGGTGTAATGGTGTGGGAGATGGGATATCACCGGTTCAGGCTCGTAGTTGGGGGTGTAATGGTGTGGGGGATGGGATATCACTTGTTCAGGCTGGTGGTGGGGGTGTAATGGTGTGGGGGATGGGGTATCACCGGTTCAGGCTGGTGGTGGGGGTGTAATGGTGTGGGGGATGGGGTATCACCGGTTCAGGCTGGTGGTGGGGGTGTAATGGTGTGGGGGATGGGATATCACCGGTTCAGGCTGGTGGTGGGGTGTAATGGTGTGGGGGATGGGATATCACTGGTTCAGGCTGGTGGTGGGGGTGTAATGGTGTGGGGGATGGGATATCACTGGTTCAGGCTGGTGGTGGGGGTGTAATGGTGTGGGGGATGGTGTATTACCGGTTCAGGCTGGTGGTGGGGGTGTAATGGTGTGGGGGATGGGGTATCACTGGTTCAGGCTGGTGGTGGGGGTGTAATGGTGTGGGGGATGGGGTATCACTGGTTCAGGCTGGTGGTGGGGGTGTAATGGTGTGGGGGATGGGATATCACCGGTTCAGGCTGGTGGTGGGGGTGTAATGGTGTGGGGGATGGTATATCACCGGTTCAGGCTGGTTGTGGGGGTGTAATGGTGTGGGGGATGGGGTATCACCGGTTCAGGCTGGTGATGGGGGTGTAATGGTGTGGGGGATGGGGTATCACCGGTTCAGGCTGGTGGTGGGGGTGTAATGGTGTGGGGGATGGGGTATCACTGGTTCAGGCTGGTGGTGGGGGTGTAATGGTGTGGGGGATGGGATATCACTGGTTCAGGCTGGTGGTGGGGGTGTAATGGTGTGGGGGATGGTATATCACCGGTTCAGGCTGGTTGTGGGGGTGTAATGGTGTGGGGGATGGGGTATCACCGGTTCAGGCTGGTGATGGGGGTGTAATGGTGTGGGGGATGGGGTATCACCGGTTCAGGCTGGTGGTGGGGGTGTAATGATGTGGGGGATGGGGTATCACTGGTTCAGGCTGGTGGTGGGGGTGTAATGGTGTGGGGGATGGGGTATCACTGGTTCAGGCTGGTGGTGGGGGTGTAATGATGTGGGGGATGGGGTATCACTGGTTCAGGCTGGTGGTGGGGGTGTAATGGTGTGGGGGATGGGATATCACCGGTTCAGGCTGGTGGTGGGGGTGTAATGGTGTGGGGGATGGTATATCACCGGTTCAGGCTGGTTGTGGGGGTGTAATGGTGTGGGGGATGGGGTATCACCGGTTCAGGCTGGTGATGGGGGTGTAATGGTGTGGGGGATGGGGTATCACCGGTTCAGGCTGGTGGTGGGGGTGTAATGATGTGGGGGATGGGGTATCACTGGTTCAGGCTGGTGGTGGGGGTGTAATGGTGTGGGGGATGGGATATCACTGGTTCAGGCTGGTGGTGGGGGTGTAATGGTGTGGGGGATGGGATATCACGGTTCAGGCTGGTGGTGGGGGTGTAATGGTGTGGGGGATGGGATATCACCGGTTCAGGCTGGTGGTGGGGGTGTAATGGTGTGGGGGATGGGGTATCACCGGTTCAGGCTGGTGGTGGGGGTGTAATGGTGTGGGGGATGGGGTATCACCGGTTCAGGCTGGTGGTGGGGGTGTAATGGTGTGGGGGATGGGATATCACCGGTTCAGGCTGGTGGTGGGGGTGTAATGGTGTGGGGGATGGGATATCACCGGTTCAGGCTGGTGGTGGGGGTGTAATGGTGTGGGGGATGGGATATCACTGGTTCAGGCTGGTGGTGGAGGTGTAATGGTGTGGGGGATGGGATATCACCGGTTCAGGCTGGTGGTTGGAGTGTAATGGTGTGGGGGATGGGATATCACCGGTTCAGGCTGGTGGTGGGGGTGTAATGGTGTGGGGGATGGGGTATCACCGGTTCAGGTTGGTGGTGGGGGTGTAATGGTGTGGGGGGGGTGGGGTATCACCGGTTCAGGCTGGTGGTGGGGGTGTAATGGTGTGGGGGATGGGGTATCACCAGTTCAGGCTGGTGGTGGGGGTGTAATGGTGTGGGGGATGGGATATCACCAGTTCAGGCTGGTGGTGGAGGTGTAATGGTGTGGGGGATGGGATATCACCGGTTCAGGCTCGTAGTTGGGGGTGTAATGGTGTGGGGGATGGGATATCACTGGTTCAGGCTGGTGGTGGGGGTGTAATGGTGTGGGGGATGGGGTATCACCGGTTCAGGCTGGTGGTTGGGGTGTAATGGTGTGGGAGATGGGATATCACCGGTTCAGGCTCGTAGTTGGGGGTGTAATGGTGTGGGGGATGGGATATCACCGGTTCAGGCTGGTGGTGGGGGTGTAATGGTGTGGGGGATGGGGTATCACCGGTTCAGGCTGGTGGTGGGGGTGTAATGGTGTGGGAGATGGGATATCACCGGTTCAGGCTGGTGGTGGGGGTGTAATGGTGTGGGGGATGGGGTATCACCAGTTCAGGCTGGTGGTGGGGGTGTAATGGAGTGGGGGATGGGATATCACCGGTTCAGGCTCGTAGTTGGGGGTGTAATGGTGTGGGGGATGGGATATCACCAGTTCAGGCTGGTGGTGGGGGTGTAATGGTGTGGGGGATGGGATATCACCGGTTCAGGCTGGTGGTGGGGGTGTAATGGTGTGGGGGATGGGGTATCACCGGTTCATGCTGGTGGGGGGGGTGTAATGGTGTGGGGGATGGGATATCACCAGTTCAGGCTGGTGGTGGGGGTGTAATGGTGTGGGGGATGGGATATCACTGGTTCAGGCTGGTGGTGGGGGTGTAATGGTGTGGGGGATTGGGTATCACCGGTTCAGACTGGTGGTGGGGGTGTAATGGTGTGGGGGATGGGATATCACCGGTTCAGGCTGGTGGTGAGGTGTAATGGTGTGGGGGATGGGATATCACCGGTTCAGGCTCGTAGTTGGGGGTGTAATGGTGTGGGGGATGGGATATCACTGGTTCAGGCTGGTGGTGGGGGTGTAATGGTGTGGGGGATGGGGTACCACCAGTTCAGGCTGGTGGTGGGGGTGTAATGGTGTGGGGGATGGGATATCACCGGTTCAGGCTCGTAGTTGGGGGTGTAATGGTGTGGGGGATGGGATATTACTTGTTCAGGCTGGTGATGGGGGTGTAATGGTGTGGGGGATGGGGTATCACCGGTTCAGGCTGGTGGTGGGGGTGTAATGGTGTGGGGGATGGGATATCACCGGTTCAGGCTGGTGGTGGGGTGTAATGGTGTGGGGGATGGGATATCACTGGTTTCAGGCTGGTGGTGGGGGTGTAATGGTGTGGGGGATGGGATATCACTGGTTCAGGCTGGTGGTGGGGGTGTAATGGTGTGGGGGATGGTGTATTACCGGTTCAGGCTGGTGGTGGGGGTGTAATGGTGTGGGGGATGGGGTATCACCGGTTCAGGCTGGTGGTGGGGGTGTAATGGTGGGGGGGATGGGATATCACCGGTTCAGGCTGGTGGTGGGGGTGTAATGGTGTGGGGGATGGGGTATCACCGGTTCAGGCTGGTGGTGGGGGTGTAATGGTGTGGGGGATGGGGTATCACTGGTTCAGGCTGGTGGTGGGGGTGTAATGATGTGGGGGATGGGGTATCACTGGTTCAGGCTGGTGGTGGGGGTGTAATGGTGTGGGGGATGGGATATCACAGGTTCAGGCTGGTGGTGGGGGTGTAATGGTGTGGGGGATGGGATATCACCGGTTCAGGCTGGTGGTGGGGGTGTAATGGTGTGGGGGATGGTATATCACCGGTTCAGGCTGGTTGTGGGGGTGTAATGGTGTGGGGGATGGGGTATCACCGGTTCAGGCTGGTGGTGGGGGTGTAATGATGTGGGGGATGGGGTATCACTGGTTCAGGCTGGTGGTGGGGGTGTAATGGTGTGGGGGATGGGATATCACCGGTTCAGGCTGGTGGTGGGGGTGTAATGGTGTGGGGGATGGGGTATCACTGGTTCAGGCTGGTGGTGGGGGTGTAATGATGTGGGGGATGGGGTATCACTGGTTCAGGCTGGTGGTGGGGGTGTAATGGTGTGGGGGATGGGATATCACCGGTTCAGGCTGGTGGTGGGGGTGTAATGGTGTGGGGGATGGGGTATCACCGGTTCAGGCTGGTGGTGGGGGTGTAATGATGTGGGGGATGGGGTATCACTGGTTCAGGCTGGTGGTGGGGGTGTAATGGTGTGGGGGATGGGATATCACTGGTTCAGGCTGGTGGTGGGGGTGTAATGGTGTGGGGGATGGGATATCACGGTTCAGGCTGGTGGTGGGGGTGTAATGGTGTGGGGGATGGGATATCACCGGTTCAGGCTGGTGGTGGGGGTGTAATGGTGTGGGGGATGGGATATCACCGGTTCAGGCTGGTGGTGGGGGTGTAATGGTGTGGGGGATGGGGTATCACCGGTTCAGGCTGGTGATGGGGGTGTAATGGTGTGGGGGATGGGGTATCACCGGTTCAGGCTGGTGGTGGGGGTGTAATGATGTGGGGGATGGGGTATCACTGGTTCAGGCTGGTGGTGGGGGTGTAATGGTGTGGGGGATGGGGTATCACTGGTTCAGGCTGGTGGTGGGGGTGTAATGATGTGGGGGATGGGGTATCACTGGTTCAGGCTGGTGGTGGGGGTGTAATGGTGTGGGGGATGGGATATCACCGGTTCAGGCTGGTGGTGGGGGTGTAATGGTGTGGGGGATGGGGTATCACCGGTTCAGGCTGGTGGTGGGGGTGTAATGATGTGGGGGATGGGGTATCACTGGTTCAGGCTGGTGGTGGGGGTGTAATGGTGTGGGGGATGGGATATCACTGGTTCAGGCTGGTGGTGGGGGTGTAATGGTGTGGGGGATGGGATATCACGGTTCAGGCTGGTGGTGGGGGTGTAATGGTGTGGGGGATGGGATATCACCGGTTCAGGCTGGTGGTGGGGGTGTAATGGTGTGGGGGATGGGATATCACCGGTTCAGGCTGGTGGTGGGGGTGTAATGGTGTGGGGGATGGGATATCACCGGTTCAGGCTGGTGGTGGGGGTGTAATGGTGTGGGGGATGGGATATCACTGGTTCAGGCTGGTGGTGGGGGTGTAATGGTGTGGGGGATGGGGTATCACCGGTTCAGGTTGGTGGTGGGGGTGTAATGGTGTGGGGGGGTGGGATATCACCGGTTCAGGCTGGTGGTGGGGGTGTAATGGTGTGGGGGATGGGATATCACCGGTTCAGGCTGGTGGTGGGGGTGTAATGGTGTGGGGGATGGGGTATCACCAGTTCAGGCTGGTGGTGGGGGTGTAATGGAGTGGGGATGGGATATCACCGGTTCAGGCTCGTAGTTGGGGGTGTAATGGTGTGGGGGGATGGGATATCACTGGTTCAGGCTGGTGGTGGGGGTGTAATGGTGTGGGGGATGGGATATCACCGGTTCAGGCTGGTGGTGGGGGTGTAATGGTGTGGGGGATGGGGTATCACCAGTTCAGGCTGGTGGTGGGGGTGTAATGGAGTGGGGGATGGGATATCACCGGTTCAGGCTCGTAGTTGGGGGTGTAATGGTGTGGGGGATGGGATATCACCAGTTCAGGCTGGTGGTGGGGGTGTAATGGTGTGGGGGATGGGATATCACCGGTTCAGGCTGGTGGTGGGGGTGTAATGGTGTGGGGGATGGGGTATCACTGGTTCAGGCTGGTGGTGGGGGTGTAATGGTGTGGGGGATGGGGTATCACCGGTTCATGCTGGTGGGGGGGGGGGGTGTAATGGTGTGGGGGATGGGATATCACCGGTTCAGGCTCGTAGTTGGGGGTGTAATGGTGTGGGGGATGGGATATCACTGGTTCAGGCTGGTGGTGGGGGTGTAATGGTGTGGGGGATGGGATATCACCGGTTCAGGCTGGTGGTGGGGGTGTAATGGTGTGGGGGATGGGGTATCACCGGTTCATGCTGGTGGGGGGGGGGTGTAATGGTGTGGGGGATGGGGTATCACCGGTTCATGCTGGTGGGGGGGGTGTAATGGTGTGGGGGATGGGGTATCACCGGTTCATGCTGGTGGGGGGGGGGGTGTAATGGTGTGGGGGATGGGATATCACCGGTTCAGGCTCGTAGTTGGGGGTGTAATGGTGTGGGGGATGGGATATCACCGGTTCAGGCTGGTGGTGGGGGTGTAATGGTGTGGGGGATGGGATATCACCGGTTCAGGCTGGTGGTGGGGGTGTAATGGTGTGGGGGATGGGGTATCACTGGTTCAGGCTGGTGGTGGGGGTGTAATGGTGTGGGGGATGGGGTATCACCGGTTCATGCTGGTGGGGGGGGTGTAATGGTGTGGGGGATGGGATATCACCGGTTCAGGCTCGTAGTTGGGGGTGTAATGGTGTGGGGGATGGGATATCACTGGTTCAGGCTGGTGGTGGGGGTGTAATGGTGTGGGGGATTGGGTATCACTGGTTCAGGCTGGTGGTGGGGGTGTAATGGTGTGGGGGATGGGGTATCACTGGTTCAGGCTGGTGGTGGGGGTGTAATGGTGTGGGGGATGGGGTATCACCGGTTCATGCTGGTGGGGGGGGTGTAATGGTGTGGGGGATGGGATATCACCGGTTCAGGCTCGTAGTTGGGGGTGTAATGGTGTGGGGGATGGGATATCACTGGTTCAGGCTGGTGGTGGGGGTGTAATGGTGTGGGGGATGGGGTATCACTGGTTCAGGCTGGTGGTGGGGGTGTAATGGTGTGGGGGATGGGATATCACCGGTTCAGGCTGGTGGTGGGGGTGTAATGGTGTGGGGGATGGGATATCACCGGTTCAGGCTGGTGGTGGGGGTGTAATGGTGTGGGGGATGGGATATCACCGGTTCAGGCTGGTGATGGGGGTGTAATGGTGTGGGGGATGGGATATCACTGGTTCAGGCTGGTGGTGGGGGTGTAATGGTGTGGGGGGTGGGATATCACGGTTCAGGCTGGTGGTGGGGGTGTAATGGTGTGGGGGATGGGATATCACCGGTTCAGGCTGGTGGTGGGGGTGTAATGGTGTGGGGGATGGGGTATCACCGGTTCAGGCTGGTGGTGGGGGTGTAATGGTGTGGGGGATGGGGTATCACCGGTTCAGGCTGGTGGTGGGGGTGTAATGGTGTGGGGGATGGGATATCACCGGTTCAGGCTGGTGGTGGGGGTGTAATGGTGTGGGGGATGGGATATTACCGGTTCAGGCTGGTGGTGGGGGTGTAATGGTGTGGGGGATGGGATATCACTGGTTCAGGCTGGTGGTGGAGGTGTAATGGTGTGGGGGATGGGATATCACCGGTTCAGGCTGGTGGTTGGAGTGTAATGGTGTGGGGGATGGGATATCACCGGTTCAGGCTGGTGGTGGGGGTGTAATGGTGTGGGGGATGGGGTATCACCGGTTCAGGTTGGTGGTGGGGGTGTAATGGTGTGGGGGGGGTGGGGTATCACCGGTTCAGGCTGGTGGTGGGGGTGTAATGGTGTGGGGGATGGGGTATCACCAGTTCAGGCTGGTGGTGGGGGTGTAATGGTGTGGGGGATGGGATATCACCAGTTCAGGCTGGTGGTGGAGGTGTAATGGTGTGGGGGATGGGATATAACCGGTTCAGGCTCGTAGTTGGGGGTGTAATGGTGTGGGGGATGGGATATCACTGGTTCAGGCTGGTGGTGGGGGTGTAATGGTGTGGGGGATGGGATATCACCGGTTCAGGCTGGTGGTGGGGGTGTAATGGTGTGGGGGATGGGGTATCACCAGTTCAGGCTGGTGGTGGGGGTGTAATGGAGTGGGGGATGGGATATCACCGGTTCAGGCTCGTAGTTGGGGGTGTAATGGTGTGGGGGATGGGATATCACCAGTTCAGGCTGGTGGTGGGGGTGTAATGGTGTGGGGGATGGGATATCACCGGTTCAGGCTGGTGGTGGGGGTGTAATGGTGTGGGGGATGGGGTATCACCGGTTCAGGCTGGTGGTGGGGGTGTAATGGTGTGGGGGATGGGATATCACCGGTTCAGGCTGGTGGTGGGGGTGTAATGGTGTGGGGGATGGGATATCACCGGTTCAGGCTGGTGGTTGGAGTGTAATGGTGTGGGGGATGGGATATCACCGGTTCAGGCTGGTGGTGGGGGTGTAATGGTGTGGGGGATGGGATATCACCGGTTCAGGCTGGTGGTGGGGGTGTAATGGTGTGGGGGATGGGGTATCACCGGTTCAGGTTGGTGGTGGGGGTGTAATGGTGTGGGGGGGGTGGGGTATCACCGGTTCAGGCTGGTGGTGGGGGTGTAATGGTGTGGGGGATGGGGTATCACCAGTTCAGGCTGGTGGTGGGGGTGTAATGGTGTGGGGGATGGGATATCACCAGTTCAGGCTGGTGGTGGAGGTGTAATGGTGTGGGGGATGGGATATAACCGGTTCAGGCTCGTAGTTGGGGGTGTAATGGTGTGGGGGATGGGATATCACTGGTTCAGGCTGGTGGTGGGGGTGTAATGGTGTGGGGGATGGGATATCACCGGTTCAGGCTGGTGGTGGGGGTGTAATGGTGTGGGGGATGGGGTATCACCAGTTCAGGCTGGTGGTGGGGGTGTAATGGAGTGGGGGATGGGATATCACCGGTTCAGGCTCGTAGTTGGGGGTGTAATGGTGTGGGGGATGGGATATCACCAGTTCAGGCTGGTGGTGGGGGTGTAATGGTGTGGGGGATGGGATATCACCGGTTCAGGCTGGTGGTGGGGGTGTAATGGTGTGGGGGATGGGGTATCACCGGTTCAGGCTGGTGGTGGGGGTGTAATGGTGTGGGGGATGGGGTATCACCGGTTCATGCTGGTGGGGGGGGTGTAATGGTGTGGGGGATGGGATATCACCGGTTCAGGCTCGTAGTTGGGGGTGTAATGGTGTGGGGGATGGGATATCACTGGTTCAGGCTGGTGGTGGGGGTGTAATGGTGTGGGGGATTGGGTATCACCGGTTCAGACTGGTGGTGGGGGTGTAATGGTGTGGGGGATGGGATATCACCGGTTCAGGCTGGTGGTGAGGTGTAATGGTGTGGGGGATGGGATATCACCGGTTCAGGCTCGTAGTTGGGGGTGTAATGGTGTGGGGGATGGGATATCACTGGTTCAGGCTGGTGGTGGGGGTGTAATGGTGTGGGGGATGGGGTACCACCAGTTCAGGCTGGTGGTGGGGGTGTAATGGTGTGGGGGATGGGATATCACCGGTTCAGGCTCGTAGTTGGGGGTGTAATGGTGTGGGGGATGGGATATTACTTGTTCAGGCTGGTGATGGGGGTGTAATGGTGTGGGGGATGGGGTATCACCGGTTCAGGCTGGTGGTGGGGTGTAATGGTGTGGGGGATGGGATATCACCGGTTCAGGCTGGTGGTGGGGTGTAATGGTGTGGGGGATGGGATATCACTGGTTCAGGCTGGTGGTGGGGGTGTAATGGTGTGGGGGATGGGATATCACTGGTTCAGGCTGGTGGTGGGGGTGTAATGGTGTGGGGGATGGTGTATTACCGGTTCAGGCTGGTGGTGGGGGTGTAATGGTGTGGGGGATGGGGTATCACCGGTTCAGGCTGGTGGTGGGGGTGTAATGGTGGGGGGGATGGGATATCACCGGTTCAGGCTGGTGGTGGGGGTGTAATGGTGTGGGGGATGGGGTATCACCGGTTCAGGCTGGTGGTGGGGGTGTAATGGTGTGGGGGATGGGGTATCACTGGTTCAGGCTGGTGGTGGGGGTGTAATGATGTGGGGGATGGGGTATCACTGGTTCAGGCTGGTGGTGGGGGTGTAATGGTGTGGGGGATGGGATATCACCGGTTCAGGCTGGTGGTGGGGGTGTAATGGTGTGGGGGATGGTATATCACCGGTTCAGGCTGGTTGTGGGGGTGTAATGGTGTGGGGGATGGGGTATCACCGGTTCAGGCTGGTGGTGGGGGTGTAATGGTGTGGGGCATGGGATATCACCGGTTCAGGCTGGTGGTGGGGGTGTAATGGTGTGGGGGATGGGGTATCACTGGTTCAGGCTGGTGGTGGGGGTGTAATGGTGTGGGGGATGGGGTATCACTGGTTCAGGCTGGTGGTGGGGGTGTAATGATGTGGGGGATGGGGTATCACTGGTTCAGGCTGGTGGTGGGGGTGTAATGGTATGGGGGATGGGATATCACCGGTTCAGGCTGGTGGTGGGGGTGTAATGGTGTGGGGGATGGTATATCACCGGTTCAGGCTGGTTGTGGGGGTGTAATGGTGTGGGGGATGGGGTATCACCGGTTCAGGCTGGTGATGGGGGTGTAATGGTGTGGGGGATGGGGTATCACCGGTTCAGGCTGGTGGTGGGGGTGTAATGGTGTGGGGGATGGGATATCACTGGTTCAGGCTGGTGGTTGGAGTGTAATGGTGTGGGGGATGGGATATCACCGGTTCAGGCTGGTGGTGGGGGTGTAATGGTGTGGGGGATGGGGTATCACCGGTTCAGGTTGGTGGTGGGGGTGTAATGGTGTGGGGGGGGTGGGGTATCACCGGTTCAGGCTGGTGGTGGGGGTGTAATGGTGTGGGGGATGGGGTATCACCAGTTCAGGCTGGTGGTGGGGGTGTAATGGAGTGGGGGATGGGATATCACCGGTTCAGGCTCGTAGTTGGGGGTGTAATGGTGTGGGGGATGGGATATCACTGGTTCAGGCTGGTGGTGGGGGTGTAATGGTGTGGGGGATGGGATATCACCGGTTCAGGCTGGTGGTGGGGGTGTAATGGTGTGGGGGATGGGGTATCACCAGTTCAGGCTGGTGGTGGGGGTGTAATGGTGTGGGGGATGGGGTATCACCAGTTCAGGCTGGTGGTGGGGGTGTAATGGTGTGGGGGATGGGATATCACCGGTTCAGGCTGGTGGTGGGGGTGTAATGGTGTGGGGGATGGGATATCACCAGTTCAGGCTGGTGGTGGGGGTATAATGGTGTGGGGGATGGGATATCACCGGTTCAGGCTGGTGGTGGGGGTGTAATGGTGTGGGGGATGGGGTATCACCGGTTCAGGCTGGTGGTGGGGGTGTAATGGTGTGGGGGATGGGGTATCACCGGTTCATGCTGGTGGGGGGGGTGTAATGGTGTGGGGGATGGGATATCACCGGTTCAGGCTCGTAGTTGGGGGTGTAATGGTGTGGGGGATGGGATATCACTGGTTCAGGCTGGTGGTGGGGGTGTAATGGTGTGGGGGATGGGATATCACCGGTTCAGGCTGGTGGTGGAGGTGTAATGGTGTGGGGGATGGGATATCACCGGTTCAGGCTCGTAGTTGGGGGTGTAATGGTGTGGGGGATGGGATATCACCGGTTCAGGCTGGTGGTGGGGGTGTAATGGTGTGGGGGATGGGATATCACCGGTTCAGGCTGGTGGTGGAGGTGTAATGGTGTGGGGGATGGGGTATCACCAGTTCAGGCTGGTGGTGGGGGTGTAATGGTGTGGGGGATGGGATATCACAAGTTCAGGCTGGTGGTGGGGGTGTAATGGTGTGGGGGATTGAGTATCACCGGTTCAGACTGGTGGTGGGGGGTGTAATGGTGTGGGGGATGGGATATCACCGGTTCAGGCTCGTAGTTGGTGGTGTAATGGTGTGGGGGATGGGATATCACTGGTTCAGGCTGGTGGTGGGGGTGTAATGGTGTGGGGGATGGGGTACCTGAGTATTGTTGCTGACCATGTCCATCCCTTTATGACTACAGTGTCCCCATCTTCTGATGGCTCCTTCCAGCAGGATAATGCACCATGTCACAAAGCTCCAATCATCTCACCACTGGACAATGAGGTCACTGTACTCAAATGGCCTCCACACTCACCACATCTCATCCAATAGAGCATCTTTGGGATGTGGTGGAACAGGAGATTGGCATCATGGATGTGCTGTGGATAAATCTGCAGCAACTGTGTGATGTTATCAGGTCAGTCTTTGAGGAAAATCTCTGAGGAACATTTCCAACACCTTGTTGTATCTATGCCACCAAGAATGAAGGCCAAAGGGGGTTCAATTGCTACTAGCAAGGAGGACCTAATAAAGTGTCCGGGGAGTGTAGATCTGCTGAGGAGCAACAAATTAAACTGCAAAATATTCAAATACCAAAAACATTTTGGCAAAATGCACTAATATAGTAAATAAGTAACACGTCAGACACAGATGACACTAAAACCGAAGTGCCGAAATCTGACCAAATCTAGAGTTGTCTGTAGACAGCTGTGGGCTTCAGTATATCCCCCAACCTGAGGTTGGCACGGTGCCTTTCTTCAGGATGGGCCAAGACTTTATCTGGCCTGTCTGATCTGGAGGTGCACCATGGTCTTGGGCTGCTCTTCGGAGGCCTCAGTATAGGGCCTGCCCTGGTGATGCCACTGGTGGTCCTGTGGGGGTGGGGGGGCAAGCCCAAAATCTGGGGAGGCAAGCCTTCCCTAGTGCCCCCCCCCCCCAGATCCGGCTCTGTAGAGGACTCATTGTCCTTCCCAAGGCAGCCACCTTGGGAAGGACGGCAATCCTATTGGATTCAAAAATCCCACAAGAGTTGGGTAGCCATCTAGATTCAGAATTCCATAAATAGGAGATTTTGCACCGTTCGGTGTGCCCACGGTGTAGAAGCGAGATAGGGAAAGAGTCCCCAATAGTCAGGGAGAGAGTCCCCAATGGTCAGGGAGAGAGTCCCCAGTGTGTAGGGAGAGAGTCCCCAATGTATACGGAGAGAGTCCCCAATGGGTAGGTATAGAGTCCCCAATGGGTAGGGAGAGAGTCCCCAATGGGTAGGGAGAGAGTCCCCAATGTGTACGGAGAGAGTCCCCAATGGGCAGGGATAGAGTCCCCAATGTGTAGGGAGAGAGTCCCCAATGTGTAGGGAGAGAGTCCCCAATGTGTAGGGAGAGAGTCCCCAATGGTCAGGGAGAGAGTCCCCAATGGTCAGGGAGAGAGTCCCCAATTTGTAGGGAGAGGGTCCCCAATGTGTAGGGAGAGGGTCCCCAATGGTCAGAGAGAGAGTCCCCAATGTGTAGGAAGAGAGTCACCAATGTGTAGGGAGAGAGTCACCAATGTGTAGGGAGAGAGTCCCCAATGTGTAGGGAGAGAGTCACCAATGTGTAGGGAGAGAGTCCCCAATGTGTAGGGAGAGAGTCACCAATGTGTAGGGAGAGGGTCCCCAATAGTCAGGGAGAGAGTCCCCAATGGTCAGGGAGAGAGTCCCCAATGGTCAGGGAGAGAGTCCCCAATGTGTAGGGAGAGGGTCCCCAATGTGTAGGGAGAGAGTCCCCAATGTGTAGGGAGAGGGTCCCCAATGTGTAGGGAGAGAGTCCCCAATGTGTAGGAAGAGAGTCACCAATGTGTAGGGAGAGAGTCACCAATGTGTAGGGAGAGAGTCACCAATGTGTAGGGAGAGAGTCACCAATGTGTAGGGAGAGAGTCACCAATGTGTAGGGAGAGAGTCCCCAATGTGTAGGGAGAGAGTCACCAATGTGTAGGGAGAGGGTCCCCAATAGTCAGGGAGAGAGTCCCCAATGGTCAGGGAGAGAGTCCCCAATGTGTAGGGAGAGGGTCCCCAATGGCCAGAGAGAGAGTCCCCAATGGTCAGGGAGAGAGTCCCTAATGTGTAGGGAGAGGGTCCCCAATGGCCAGAGAGAGAGTCCCCAATGTGTAGGGAGAGAGTCACCAATGTGTAGGGAGAGGGTCCCCAATAGTCAGGGAGAGAGTCCCCAATGGTCAGGGAGAGAGTCCCCAATGGCCAGAGAGAGAGTCCCCAATGTGTAGGGAGAGAGTCACCAATGTGTAGGGAGAGGGTCCCCAATAGTCAGGGAGAGAGTCCCCAATAGTCAGGGAGAGAGTCCCCAATGGTCAGGGAGAGAGTCCCCAATGGCCAGAGAGAGAGTCCCCAATGTGTAGGAAGAGAGTAGGTGGGGCATTAGGGAGAGGTACCTGTGGAGGGAGGAAAGAGTGGATTTCTCCTTACAGCTTCCTGGGACAGATACCTGCAAGGACAAGCCTGGGGATTGCAGTGTCACCAACTCATACCATAGACCCTCCAAGCATTGGTGCTCAACCTGCGGCCCTCCAGTAGTTGCGGAACTACAAGTGCCATCACGCCTCTGCCTTTGGGAGTCATGCTTGTAACTCTCAGCCTTGCAATGCCTTGTAGTTTCACATAGACATGTGCACTGCCGAAAAATGTTATTATTAATTAATTTGGTTCCATTCGTTTAGATGCGGCATTCGTTATTTCGGATAATTCATAACTTCGGATAATTTCGTATTCATTACGTTCACTAACAGCCATATTGAAAGGAAATTCCAATACCTATAATGTAATAGTTAGTTATTGTTAGAAAATCTGAATATTACAAAAAATAACTATTACATTATAGGTATTGGAATTTCCTTTCAATATGGCTGTTAGTGAACGTAATGAATACGAAATTATCCGAAGTTATGAATTATCCGAAATAACGAATGCCGCATCTAAACGAATGGAACCAAATTAATTAATAATAAATAATAATAAAAAGTTATTATTATTATTTACTATTAATAACTTTATTAAAATGATTATTTATTATTAATTAATTCGGTTCCATTCGCTTCGACGCGGCATTCGTTATTTCGGATAATTCGTAGCTTTGGATAAACTTGTATTCATTATTAAATGTAATGAATACGAATTTATCCAAAGTTATGAATTATCCAAAATAACGAATGCCGCATCCAAACGAATGGAACCAAATTAACTAATAATAAATAATAATAATAATATTAATACAAAATTATTATTATTAATTACTATTAATAACTTTATTAATATTGTTATTATTTATTATTAATTAATTTGGTTCCATTCGTTTAGATGCGGCATTCGTTATTTCGGATAATTCATAACTTTGGATAAATTCGTATTCCTTACATTTACTAACGAATACAAATTTATCCGAAGCTACGAATTATCCAAAATAATTATAAATATTATATTTATATTCAAATATAAATATTATATATATTTATATTTTATTATAAAAATAAATATTGTTAGTCAGTTAGAAAATCTGAATATTAGAAAAAAAAAAAACTAACAATAACTAACTATTAAATTATAGATATTGGAATTTCCTTTCGAATTTGGCTGTTAGTGAACGTAGCGAATACGAATTTATCCGAAGCTACAAATTATTCTAAATAATGAATGCCGCATCTAAACAAAAGGAACCAAATAAATTACTAATAATAAAAAGTTATTTTTAGTAAATAATAATAATAATAACTTTTTATTAATATTATTATTATTTATTATTAATTAATTTGGTTCCATTCGTTATTTTGGATAATTTGTAACTTCGGATAGATTTGTATTCCTACGTTCACTAACAGCCAAACTATTTCAGATTTTTTAATTTTCAGGTTTCCGAATTTTCGTTATTTTCGAATTTCCGAATATTCGGAAAAATTAGGAAATTCGAAAAATTCTGAAACTTGGATATTTCCGATTTAAAGAATTTGTCCAAATTAGTTGAACAACGAATTCAGGACGAAAGGAATTGCACATGTCTAGTTTCGCAACAGCTGGAGGGCGACAGGTTGAGCACCTATGCAGGGAAGTTCTCCTCCAGTATTCTGTAATCTGTAAGTACATATTATAGGACGATTGTTGATGAACAGCGCCCTCTTCTGCCTGAAGAAGTGTATTACCTGTAACATTGTGCCATTGCTGTAACATTATTATTATTGTTATTTATTATTATTAATTTGTTACATTCCATTCATTTAGATACGGCATTCGTTATTTCGGATAATTCGTACCTTCGGATAAATTCGTATTCGTTACGTCCAAATTTTAAAGGGATTTCCAATACCTATAATTTAATAGTTAGTCATAGTTATTATTATTATTAGTTAGTTATTATTTCAGATTTTCGAATTTTCGGGTTTTCGGATTTTCGAATTACGAATTTTCGGGTTTTCGAATTACGAATTTTCGTTAAAACAGGTTTTCGGTAGTTCTGATATTTCCGAATTAACGAATTTGTCGAATTTCTTTAAAAAACTAATTCGAGATGAAAGAATTGCACATGTCTAATAATACCAAATGTTATTAAAAAAAAAAAATACATGAAGTGTTGAGCCCCTGAAACGCGTTGGATGCTCTTCTAACCATCTTGTCAATAAAGATATACTGGACTCAGATTAGATCTGTGGCACTCTCATCCTTTCAACGTTCATTAGACAACTCCGGGGTTCTCCAAGGTTACCCCGGCTGGCAGAGAGCTGCCCCTAAAGTCTGGATCTCCAGCCCTATCCCTCCTTCCTTTGGGTGCAACACATCTATTCTCCAACATGAAGGTGGACATCAGACGAACTGTACACTGGGGCAGCTATTCAATGGCCGCCCCTTTCTTTTTGGAATATTGATGGGTCAAGGGCAGGGGTGTAACTACAGGGGTCACAGGGGTCACAATTGCGACCCAGCCCTATGCTCCAGGCATAAAGAGGAACCAATCCCCTCCCTCCCACAGCCGCTGAATGCCTGCTTCGCCTCCTCTCCCTCCTGCAGGAGGGAGGGGATCGGTTCCTCTATATGCCGCCATCCCTGCCGCCCCTCCTATCCAGCTTCTTAATGAGGGCCGGGCCCCTGTGCCCCCCCCCCCCCGCGCCTTCCCTCGCAGCTCTGCCAGTGGCTGCTGCAGGGGGGATGCTGTCAAGATGGAGAGCGGGGAAGGGGCTGGTAAATGTGTTATTTACTGGCCCCTTCCTTGTCTGAATGAATAGAGTAAGTGATCCGTACCAATGTCCATTCATTACTGAAACATAGTAAATTGTTCTTACTATGCTTCAGTGTGTGAATGAATGGAAAGCTGAAGATGCAGAGATGGAGACTGAGGGCTGCGTTTCCAATCTCCTTTCTCTGTCTCAAAGGTGGAAGATTGGGGGACTGTTTAGACCCTCTTATATCTCACCAAAACAAAAAAGACGAGGATGGCATAAGGGATGAGGATGATGTAGAGGGCGATGATGTAGAGGATGAGGATGATGAGGAGGCTGAAGATGACATAGAGGATGATGAGGATGTAGGGGATAAAGATGATGTAGTGGATGAAGATGATGTAGAGTATGAGGATGATGTAGGGGATGAGGATAACATAGAGGATGAGGATGACATAGAGAGTGAGGATGATGTAGAGGGTGAGGATGATGTAGAGGATGAGGATGATGTAGAGGAGGAGGATGATTTAGACAATGATGTAGACTGTAGAGGATGAGGATGACGTAGAGGATGATGTAGACTGTAGAGGATGCGGATGATGTAGAGGAGGAGGATGACGTAGAAGATGAGGATGACATAGAGAATGAGGATGATGTAGAGGATGATGTAGGCTGTAGAGAATGAGGATGGTGTAGAGGATGAGGATGATGTAGAGAATGAGGATGGTGTAGAGGATGAGGATGATGTAGAGGATGAGGATGATGTAGAGGATGAGGATGATGTAGAGGATGAGGATGATGTAGACTGTAGAGGATGAGGATGATGTAGAGGAGGAGAATGACATAGAGGATGAGGATGAGGTAGAGGATGAGGATGGTGTAGAAGATGAGGATGACGTAGAGGAGGAGGATGATGTAGAGGATGATGTAGAGGAGGAGGATGACATAGAGGATGAGGATGACGTAGAGGATGATGTCGACTGTACAGGATGAGAATGATGTAGAGGATGAGGATGATGTAGAGGATGATGTAGACTGTAGAGGATGAGGATGATGTAGAGGATGAGGATGATGTAGAGGATGAGGATGATGTAGAGGATGACGTAGACTGTAGAGGATGAGGATGACATAGGGGATGAGGATGACGTAGAGGATGAGGTTAATGTAGAGGATGATGTAGACTGTAGAGAATTAGGATGATGTAGAGGATGAAGATGATGTAGACTGTAGAGTATAAAGATGATGTAGAGGATGAGGATGATGTAGACTGGAGAGGATGATGTAGAGGATGAGGATGACGTAGAGGATTATGTAGACTGTAGAGGATGAGGATGACATAGACAATGATGTAGACTGTAGAGGATGAGGATGATGTAGATTGTAGAGGATGAGGATGACATAGGGGATGAGGATGACGTAGAGGATGAGGTTAATGTAGAGGATGATGTAGACTGTAGAGAATGAGGATGATGTAGAGGATGAGGATGATGTAGACTGTAGAGGATGAAGATGATGTAGAGGATGATGTAGACTGGAGAGGATGAGGATGATGTAGAGGATGAGGATGACGTAGAGGATTATGTAGACTGTAGAGGATGAGGATGACATAGACAATGATGTAGACTGTAGAGGATGAGGATGATGTAGATTGTAGAGGATGAGGATGATGTAGAGGATGAGGATGATGTAGACAATGATGTAGACTGTAGAGGAGGAGGGTGACGTAGAGGATGAGGATGACATAGAGGATGAGGATGTCGTAGAGGATGATGTAGACTGTAGAGGATGAGGATGATGTAGAGGATGAGGATGATGTAGAGGATGATGTAGACTGTAGAGGATGCGGGTGATGTAGAGGAGGAGAATGACGTAGAAGATGAGGATGACATAGAGGATGAGGATGATGTAGAGGATGATGTAGGCTGTAGAGGATGAGGATGGTGTAGAGGATGAGGATGATGTAGACTGTAGAGGATGAGGATGACGTAGAGGATGAGGATGATGTAGAGGATGAGGATGATGTAGACTGTAGAGGATGAGGATGACGTAGAGGATGAGGATGATGTAGAGGATGAGGATGATGTAGAGGATGATGTAGACTATAGAGGATGAGGATGATGTAGAGGATGGTGTAGAGGATGATGTAGAGGATGATGTAGAGGATGAGGATGATGTAGACTGTAGAGGATGAGGATGATGTAGACTGTAGAGGATGAGGATGATGTAGAGGATGAGGATGATGTAGACTGTAGAGGATGAGGATGATGTGGAGGATGAGGATGATGTAGATGATGTGGATGATGTAGACTGTAGAGGATGAGGATGATGTAGAGGATGAGGATGATGTAGAGGATGAGGGTGATGTATAGGATGTGGATGATGTAGACTGTAGAGGATGAGGATGATGTAGAGGATGAGGATGATGTAGAGGATGAGGATGATGTAGACAATGATGTAGATTGTGGAGGATGAGGATGATGTAGACTGTAGAGGATGAGGATGATGTAGAGGATGAGGATGATGTAGACTGTAGAGGATGAGGATGATGTAGAGGATGAGGATGATGTAGAGGATGAGGATGATGTAGACTGTAGAGGATGAGGATAATGTAGAGGATGAGGATGATGTAGAGGATGAGGATGATATAGAGGATGAGGATGATGTAGACTGTAGAGGATGAGGATGATGTAGAGGATGATGTAGACTGTAGAGGATGAGGATGATGTAGACTGTAGAACAGGGATATGCAATTAGCGGACCTCCAGCTCTTGCAGAACTACAAGTCCCATGAGGCATAGCAAGACTCTAACAGCCACAAGCATGACACCCAGAGGCAGAGGCATGCTGGGACTTGTAGTTTTGCAACAGCTGGAGGTCCGCTAATTGCATATACCTGCTGTAGAGGATGAGGATGATGTAGAGGATGATGTAGAGGATGATGTAGACTGTAGAGGATGAGGATGATGTAGAGGATGAGGATGATGTAGAGGATGAGGATGATATAGAGGATGAGGATGATGTAGACTGTAGAGGATGAGAATGATGTAGAGGATTATGTAGACTGTAGAGGATGAGGATGATGTAGACTGTAGAGGATGAGGATGATGTAGACAATGATGTAGACTGTAGAGGATGAGGATGATGTAGAGGATGATGTAGAGGATGAGGATGATGTAGAGGATGAGGATGATGTAGAGGATGATGTAGAGGATGAGGATGATGTAGAGGATGAGGATGATGTAGAGGATGATGTAGACTGTAGAGGATGAGGATGATGTAGAGGATGATGTAGACTGTAGAGGATGAGGATGATGTAGAGGATGATGTAGAGGATGATGCAGAGGATGATGTAGAGGATGATGTAGAGGATGAGGATGATGTAGAGGATGATGTAGAGGATGATGTAGAGGATGAGGATGATGTAGAGGATGATGTAGAGGATGATGTAGAGGATGAGGATGATGTAGAGGATGATGTAGAGGATGAGGATGATGTAGAGGATGAGGATGATGTAGAGGATGAGGATGATGTAGAGGATAATGTAGACAATGATGTAGACTGTAGAGGATGAGGATGATGTAGAGGATGATGTAGAGGATGAGGATGATGTAGAGGATGAGGATGATGCAGAGGATGAGGATGATATAGAGGATGATGTAGACTGTGGAGGATGATGTAGAGGATGAGGATGATGTAGAGGATGAGGAGGATGTAGACAATGATGTAGACTGTAGAGGATGAGGATGATGTAGAGGATGATGTAGAGGATGAGGATGATGTAGACAATGATGTAGACTGTAGAGGATGAGAATGATGTAGAGGATGAGGGTGATGTAGACTGTAGAGGATGAGGATGATGTAGAGGATGATTATGATGTAGAGGATGAGGATGATGTAGAGGATGAGGATGATGTAGACTGTAGAGGATGAGGATGATGTAGAGGATGATTATGATGTAGAGGATGAGGATGATGTAGACTGTGGAGGATGAGGATGACGTAGACTGTGGAGGATGAGGATGACAATCTCCAGAAGGGTGGGATGGAGTCTTTCCATCATCTCCATCCCGGAATCTCCGCAGAAGTAAAGCTTTCCCTCCATATAAAAGTTGATTCGTTCTCTCGGTGAACGAACGTCGTATCTCCTTTATTGAAAGGCTCTCAGCCGGCGCGGCGTCTCCAGAGATGATGAGGAAATTGGCGCCACTTGATTTTTAGGATTGGCGCTCTAACAAATATGACATTTAAGATATGACAAAATTTCTTTTAAAGACAAATATCCCGCAGAAGCGTCTCCCTCCCCCCGTGATTAACACTTCAGATACTAAGTGGCGTCGCGCTGATTGTCAAAAGAGCTGAAGAGGCGAGCGCGGCGCTCCGCTCACAATGCCGACTGATTGCTGCACAAACATCAAATTCCCCGACTTCATTAGGAGCGACGGGCCCCGAGCCGGGGTCAACAAGTCCTGTCAGTCCGCATAGAATCGGGGCCCGCGGGGGTGGGGAGCCAAGGGGTTCATTACGGTAAGTGGTCTCCTTATTTCAAATAATCAACAACAAAAGGAGACTTTGTCAGAGTCAGACAATGGAGCCCAATTACTGTCCTGTGCGCTGGCAATTCTTCACATTCCAAATACACAATACGAGAACAAATCTCATATATACTGTATATGTGGAATACGGAGAGAGGGGCCACAGCACACAACAAACACAACTTATCACTTCATAATACAGAAACTTCAGGCGTCCTTCTCCTTATAAATGACTGATCTGCACCATACCGGGGAAATGGAGGTCTGAGTATTCAGGTCCCAAATCTCTCCATATATACAACACATGAGATATGAGAACTGGTGTCACCACTTAGAAACCCTTCCAGAGAGCAAACTCTTCTTATACAAAGGCAAATTCTTCGTTCTCATATATTGCAATACTTCCTTTCTGGTCAACTGCATCATAGTGATCCCTCTCTGGCCAACTGCATCATAGTGATCCCTCTCTGGCCAACTGCATCATAGTGATCCCTCTCTGGTCAACTGCATCAAAGTGATCCCTCTCTGGTCAACTGCATCAAAGTGATCCCTCTCTGGTCAACTGCATCATAGTGATCCCTCTCTGGTCAACTGCATCAAACTGAATACTCTCTGGTCAACTGCATCAAAGTGATCCCTCTCTGGTCATCTGCATCATAGTGATCCCTCTCTGGCCAACTGCATCATAGTGATCCCTCTCTGGCCAACTGCATCAAAGTGATCCCTCTCTGGTCAACTGCATCAAAGTGATCCCTCTCTGGCCAACTGCATCATAGTGATCCCTCTCTGGCCAACTGCATCAAAGTGATCCCTCTCTGGTCAACTGCATCAAAGTGATCCCTCTCTGGTCAACTGCATCAAAGTGATCCCTCTCTGGTCAACTGCATCATAGTGATCCCTCTCTGGTCAACTGCATCAAACTGAATACTCTCTGGTCAACTGCATCAAAGTGATCCCTCTCTGGCCAACTGCATCATAGTGATCCCTCTCTGGTCAACTGCATCATATTGATCCCTCTCTGGTCAACTGCATCAAAGTGATCCCTCTCTGGCCAACTGCATCATAGTGATCCCTCTCTGGCCAACTGCATCAAAGTGATCCCTCTCTGGTCAACTGCATCAAAGTGATCCCTCTCTGGTCAACTGCATCACAGTGATCCCTCTCTGGTCAACTGCATCAAAGTGATCCCTCTCTGGTCAACTGCATCATAGTGATCCCTCTCTGGTCAACTGCATCAAAGTGATCCCTCTCTGGTCAACTGCATCAAAGTGATCAGTTCCTGGTCAACTGCATCAAAGTGATCCCTCTCTGGTCAACTGCATCATAGTGATCCCTCTCTGGTCAACTGCATCATAGTGATCCCTCTCTGGTCAACTGCATCAAAGTGATCCCTCTCTGGTCAACTGCATCATAGTGATCCCTGTCTGGTCAACTGCATCAAAGTGATCCCTCTCTGGTCAACTGCATCATAGTGATCCCTCTCTGGTCAACTGCATCAAAGTGATCCCTCTCTGGTCAACTGCATCAAAGTGATCCCTTTCTGGTCAACTGCATCAAAGTGATCCCTCTCTGGTCAACTGCATCAAAGTGATCCCTCTCTGGTCAACTGCATCATAGTGATCCCTCTCTGGTCAACTGCATCAAAGTGATCCCTCTCTGGTCAACTGTGTCATAGTGATCCCTCTCTGGTCAACTGCATCAAAGTGATACATATCTGGTCAACTGCATCAAAGTGATCCCCTTCTGGTCAACTGCATCAAAGTGATCCCTCTCTGGTCAACTGCATCAAAGTGATTCCTCTCTGGTCAAACGTGTCAAAGTGATCCCTCTCTGGTCAACTGCATCAAAGTGATCCCTCTTTGGTCAACTGCATCATAGTGATCCCTCTCTGGTCAACTGCATCAAAGTGACCCCTCTCTGGTCAACTGCATCAAAGTGATCCCTCTCTGGTCAACTGCATCAAAGTGATCCCTCTCTGGTCAACTGCATCAAAGTGATCCCTCTCTGGTCAACTGCATCATAGTGATCCCTCTCTGGCCAACTGCATCAAAGTGATTCCTCTCTGGTCAACTGCATCAAAGTGATCCCTTTCTGGTCAACTGCATCAAAGTGATCCCTCTCTGGTCAACTGCATCAAAGTGATCCCTCTCTGGTCAACTGCATCATAGTGATCCCTCTCTGGTCAACTGCATCATAGTGATCCCTCTCTGGCCAACTGCATCATAGTGATCCCTCTCTGGTCAACTGCATCAAAGTGATCCCTCTCTGGTCAACTGCATCATAGTGATCCCTCTCTGGTCAACTGCATCAAAGTGATCCCTCTCTGGTCAACTGCATCACAGTGATCCCTCTCTGGTCAACTGCATCAAAGTGATCCCTCTCTGGTCAACTGCATCATAGTGATCCCTCTCTGGTCAACTGCATCAAAGTGATCCCTCTCTGGTCAACTGCATCAAAGTGATCCCTCTCTGGTCAACTGCATCAAAGTGATCCCTCTCTGGTCAACTGCATCATAGTGATCCCTCTCTGGTCAACTGCATCAAAGTGATCCCTCTCTGGTCAACTGCATCAAAGTGATCCCTCTCTGGTCAACTGCATCAAAGTGATCCCTCTCTGGTCAACTGCATCAAAGTGATCCCTCTCTGGTCAACTGCATCAAAGTGATCCCCTCCTCTGTCAACTGTGTCATAGTGATCCCTCTCTGGTCAACTGCATCAAAGTGATACATTTCTGGTCAACTGCATCAAAGTGATCCCTCTCTGGTCAACTGCATCAAAGTGATTCCTCTCTGGTCAACTGCATCAAAAGTGATCCTCCTCTGGTCAACTGCATCATAGTGATCCCCTCTCTGGCCAACTGCATCAAAGTGATCCCTCTCTGGTCAACTGCGTCATAGTGATCCCTCTCTGGTCAACTGCATCAAAGTGATCCCTCTCTGGTCAACTGCATCAAAGTGATCCCTCTCTGGTCAACTGCAACAAAGTGAATCCCTCTCTGGTCAACTGCATCAAAGTGATCCCTCTCTGGTCAACTGCATCATAGTGATCCTCTCTGGCCAACTGCATCAAAGTGATCCCTCTCTGGTCAACTGCATCAAAGTGATCCCTTTCTGGTCAACTGCATCAAAGTGATCCCTCTCTGGTCAACTGCATCAAAGTGATCCTCTCTGGTCAACTGCATCATAGTGATCCCTCTCTGGTCAACTGCATCATAGTGATCCCTCTCTGGCCAACTGCATCATAGTGATCCCTCTCTGGTCAACTGCATCAAAGTGATCCCTCTCTGGTCAACTGCATCATAGTGATCCCTCTCTGGTCAACTGCATCAAAGTGATCCCTCTCTGGTCAACTGCATCATAGTGATCCCTGTCTGGTCAACTGCATCAAAGTGATCCCTCTCTGGTCAACTGCATCATAGTGATCCCTCTCTGGTCAACTGCATCAAAGTGATCCCTCTCTGGTCAACTGCATCAAAGTGATCCCTCTCTGGTCAACTGCATCAAAGTGATCCCTCTCTGGTCAACTGCATCATAGTGATCCCTCTCTGGTCAACTGCATCAAAGTGATCCCTCTCTGGTCAACTGTGTCATAGTGATCCCTCTCTGGTCAACTGCATCAAAGTGATACATATCTGGTCAACTGCATCAAAGTGATCCCCTTCTGGTCAACTGCATCAAAGTGATCCCTCTCTGGTCAACTGCATCAAAGTGATTCCTCTCTGGTCAAACGTGTCATAGTGATCCCTCTCTGGTCAACTGCGTCAAAGTGATCCCTCTCTGGTCAACTGCATCAAAGTGATCCCTCTTTGGTCAACTGCATCATAGTGATCCCTCTCTGGTCAACTGCATCAAAGTGATCCCTCTCTGGTCAACTGCATCAAAGTGATCCCTCTCTGGTCAACTGCATCATAGTGATCCCTCTCTGGTCAACTGCATCATAGTGATCCCTCTCTGGCCAACTGCATCATAGTGATCCCTCTCTGGTCAACTGCATCAAAGTGATCCCTCTCTGGTCAACTGCATCAAAGTGATCCCTCTTTGGTCAACTGCATCATAGTGATCCCTCTCTGGTCAACTGCATCAAAGTGATCCCTCTCTGGCCAACTGCATCAAAGTGATCCCTCTCTGGTCAACTGCATCAAAGTGATCCCTTTCTGGTCAACTGCATCAAAGTGATCCCTCTCTGGTCAACTGCATCAAAGTGATCCCTCTCTGGTCAACTGCATCATAGTGATCCCTCTCTGGTCAACTGCATCATAGTGATCCCTCTCTGGCCAACTGCATCATAGTGATCCCTCTCTGGTCAACTGCATCAAAGTGATCCCTCTCTGGTCAACTGCATCATAGTGATCCCTCTCTGGTCAACTGCATCAAAGTGATCCCTCTCTGGTCAACTGCATCATAGTGATCCCTCTCTGGTCAACTGCATCAAAGTGATCCCTCTCTGGTCAACTGCATCATAGTGATCCCTGTCTGGTCAACTGCATCAAAGTGATCCCTCTCTGGTCAACTGCATCATAGTGATCCCTCTCTGGTCAACTGCATCAAAGTGATCCCTCTCTGGTCAACTGCATCAAAGTGATCCCCTTCTGGTCAACTGCATCAAAGTGATCCCTCTCTGGTCAACTGCATCAAAGTGATTCCTCTCTGGTCAAACGTGTCATAGTGATCCCTCTCTGGTCAACTGCGTCAAAGTGATCCCTCTCTGGTCAACTGCATCAAAGTGATCCCTCTTTGGTCAACTGCATCATAGTGATCCCTCTCTGGTCAACTGCATCAAAGTGATCCCTCTCTGGTCAACTGCATCAAAGTGATCCCTCTCTGGTCAACTGCATCAAAGTGATCCCTCTCTGGTCAACTGCATCAAAGTGATCCCTCTCTGGTCAACTGCATCATAGTGATCCCTCTCTGGCCAACTGCATCAAAGTGATTCCTCTCTGGTCAACTGCATCAAAGTGATCCCTTTCTGGTCAACTGCATCAAAGTGATCCCTCTCTGGTCAACTGCATCAAAGTGATCCCTCTCTGGCCAACTGCATCAAAGTGATCCCTCTCTGGTCAACTGCGTCATAGTGATCCCTCTCTGGTCAACTGCATCAAAGTGATCCCTCTCTGGTCAACTGCATCAAAGTGATCCCTCTCTGGTCAACTGCAACAAAGTGATCCCTCTCTGGTCAACTGCATCAAAGTGATCCCTCTCTGGTCAACTGCATCATAGTGATCCCTCTCTGGCCAACTGCATCAAAGTGATCCCTCTCTGGTCAACTGCATCAAAGTGATCCCTTTCTGGTCAACTGCATCAAAGTGATCCCTCTCTGGTCAACTGCATCAAAGTGATCCCTCTCTGGTCAACTGCATCATAGTGATCCCTCTCTGGTCAACTGCATCATAGTGATCCCTCTCTGGCCAACTGCATCATATTGATCCCTCTCTGGTCAACTGCATCAAAGTGATCCCTCTCTGGTCAACTGCATCATAGTGATCCCTCTCTGGTCAACTGCATCAAAGTGATCCCTCTCTGGTCAACTGCATCATAGTGATCCCTGTCTGGTCAACTGCATCAAAGTGATCCCTCTCTGGTCAACTGCATCATAGTGATCCCTCTCTGGTCAACTGCATCAAAGTGATCCCTCTCTGGTCAACTGCATCAAAGTGATCCCTCTCTGGTCAACTGCATCATAGTGATCCCTCTCTGGTCAACTGCATCAAAGTGATCCCTCTCTGGTCAACTGTGTCATAGTGATCCCTCTCTGGTCAACTGCATCAAAGTGATACATATCTGGTCAACTGCATCAAAGTGATCCCCTTCTGGTCAACTGCATCAAAGTGATCCCTCTCTGGTCAACTGCATCAAAGTGATTCCTCTCTGGTCAAACGTGTCATAGTGATCCCTCTCTGGTCAACTGCGTCAAAGTGATCCCTCTCTGGTCAACTGCATCAAAGTGATCCCTCTTTGGTCAACTGCATCATAGTGATCCCTCTCTGGTCAACTGCATCAAAGTGATCCCTCTCTGGTCAACTGCATCAAAGTGATCCCTCTCTGGTCAACTGCATCAAAGTGATCCCTCTCTGGTCAACTGCATCAAAGTGATCCCTCTCTGGTCAACTGCATCATAGTGATCCCTCTCTGGCCAACTGCATCAAAGTGATTCCTCTCTGGTCAACTGCATCAAAGTGATCCCTTTCTGGTCAACTGCATCAAAGTGATCCCTCTCTGGTCAACTGCATCAAAGTGATCCCTCTCTGGTCAACTGCATCATAGTGATCCCTCTCTGGTCAACTGCATCATAGTGATCCCTCTCTGGCCAACTGCATCATAGTGATCCCTCTCTGGTCAACTGCATCAAAGTGATCCCTCTCTGGTCAACTGCATCATAGTGATCCCTCTCTGGTCAACTGCATCAAAGTGATCCCTCTCTGGTCAACTGCATCACAGTGATCCCTCTCTGGTCAACTGCATCAAAGTGATCCCTCTCTGGTCAACTGCATCATAGTGATCCCTCTCTGGTCAACTGCATCAAAGTGATCCCTCTCTGGTCAACTGCATCAAAGTGATCCCTTTCTGGTCAACTGCATCAAAGTGATCCCTCTCTGGTCAACTGCATCAAAGTGATCCCTCTCTGGTCAACTGCATCATAGTGATCCCTCTCTGGTCAACTGCATCAAAGTGATCCCTCTCTGGTCAACTGTGTCGTAGTGATCCCTCTCTGGTCAACTGCATCAAAGTGATACATTTCTGGTCAACTGCATCAAAGTGATCCCTCTCTGGTCAACTGCATCAAAGTGATTCCTCTCTGGTCAACTGCATCAAAGTGATCCCTCTCTGGTCAACTGCATCATAGTGATCCCTCTCTGGCCAACTGCATCAAAGTGATCCCTCTCTGGTCAACTGCGTCATAGTGATCCCTCTCTGGTCAACTGCATCAAAGTGATCCCTCTCTGGTCAACTGCATCAAAGTGATCCCTCTCTGGTCAACTGCATCAAAGTGATCCCTCTCTGGTCAACTGCATCAAAGTGATCCCTCTCTGGTCAACTGCATCATAGTGATCCCTCTCTGGCCAACTGCATCAAAGTGATCCCTTTCTGGTCAACTGCATCAAAGTGATCCCTCTCTGGTCAACTGCATCAAAGTGATCCCTCTCTGGTCAACTGCATCATAGTGATCCCTCTCTGGTCAACTGCATCATAGTGATCCCTCTCTGGCCAACTGCATCATAGTGATCCCTCTCTGGTCAACTGCATCAAAGTGATCCCTCTCTGGTCAACTGCATCATAGTGATCCCTCTCTGGTCAACTGCATCAAAGTGATCCCTCTCTGGTCAACTGCATCATAGTGATCCCTCTCTGGTCAACTGCATCAAAGTGATCCCTCTCTGGTCAACTGCATCAAAGTGATCCCTTTCTGGTCAACTGCATCAAAGTGATCCCTCTCTGGTCAACTGCATCAAAGTGATCCCTCTCTGGTCAACTGCATCAAAGTGATCCCTCTCTGGTCAACTGTGTCATAGTGATCCCTCTCTGGTCAACTGCATCAAAGTGATACATTTCTGGTCAACTGCATCAAAGTGATCCCCTTCTGGTCAACTGCATCAAAGTGATCCCTCTCTGGTCAACTGCATCAAAGTGATTCCTCTCTGGTCAAACGTGTCATAGTGATCCCTCTCTGGTCAACTGCGTCAAAGTGATCCCTCTCTGGTCAACTGCATCAAAGTGATCCCTCTTTGGTCAACTGCATCATAGTGATCCCTCTCTGGTCAACTGCATCAAAGTGATCCCTCTCTGGTCAACTGCCTCAAAGTTATCCCTCTCTGGTCAACTGCATCAAAGTGATTCCTCTCTGGTCAACTGTGTCATAGTGATCCCTCTCTAGTCAACTGCATCAAAGTGAATACTCTCTGGTCAACTGCATCAAAGTGATTCCTCTCTGGTCAACTGTGTCATAGTGATCCCTCTCTGGTCAACTGCGTCATAGTGATCGCTCTCTGGTCAACTGCCTCAAAGTGATCCCTCTCTGGTCAACTGCATCATAGTGATCCCTCTCTGGTCAACTGCATCATAGTGATCACTCTCTGGTCAACTGCATCAAAGTGATCCCTCTCTGGTCAACTGCATCAAAGTGATCCCTCTCTGGTCAACTGCATCAAAGTGATCTCTCTCTGGTCAACTGCATCAAAGTGATCCCTCTCTGGTCAACTGCATCAAAGTGATCCCTCTCTGGTCAACTACATCAAAGTGATTCCTGTCTGGCCAACTGCATCAAAGTGATTCCTGCCTGGTCAACTGTGTCATAGTGATCCCTCTCTGGTCAACTGCATCAAAGTGATACATTTCTGGTCAACTGCATCAAAGTGATCCCTTTCTGGTCAACTGCATAAAAGTGATCCCTCTCTGGTCAACTGCATCAAAGTGATCCCTCTCTGGTCAACTGCATTAAAGTGATCCCTCTCTGGTCAATTGCATCATAGTGATCCCTTTCTGGTCAACTGCATAAAAGTGATCCCTCTCTGGTCAACTGCATCAAAGTGATCCCTCTCTGGTCAACTGCATCAAAGTGATCCCTCTCTGGTCAACTGTGTCATAGTGATTCCTCTCTGGTCAACTGCGTCATAGTGATCCCTCTCTGGTCAACTGCATCAAAGTGATCCCTCTCTGGTCAACTGCATCAAAGTGATCCCTCTCTGGTCAACTGCATCAAAGTGATCCCTCTCTGGTCAACTGCATCATAGTGATCCCTCTCTGGTCAACTGCATCAAAGTGATCCCTCTCTGGTCAACTGCATCAAAGTGATCCCTCTCTGGTCAACTGCGTCATAGTGATCCCTCTCTGGTCAACTACATCAAAGTGAATACTGTCTGGTCAACTGCATCAAAGTGATTCCTGTCTGGTCAACTGTGTCATAGTGATCCCTCTCTGGTCAACTGCATCAAAGTGATACATTTCTGGTCAACTGCATCAAAGTGATCCCTTTCTGGTCAACTGCATCATAGTGATCCCTCTCTGGTCAACTGCATTAAAGTGATCCCTCTCTGGTCAGCTGCATCATAGTGATCCCTTTCTGGTCAACTGCATCAAAGTGATCCATTTCTGGTCAACTGCATCAAAGTGATCCCTCTCTGGTCAACTGCATCAAAGTGATCCCTCTCTGGTCAACTGCATCAAAGTGATCCCTCTCTGGTCAACTGCGTCATAGTGAATACTGTCTGGTCAACTGTGTCAAAGTGATTCCTGTCTCGTCAACTGTGTCATAGTGATCCCTCTCTGGCCAACTGCATCAAAGTGATACATTTCTGGTCAACTGTGTCATAGTGATCCCTCTCTGGTCAACTGCATCAAAGTGATACATTTCTGGTCAACTGCATCAAAGTGATCCCTCTCTGGTCAACTGCATCATAGTGATCCCTCTCTGGTCAACTGCATCAAAGTGATCCCTTTCTGATCAACTGCATCAAAGTGATCCCTCTCTGGTCAACTGCATCAATGTGATCCCTCTCTGGTCAACTGCATCATAGTGATCCCTCTCTGGTCAACTGCATCAAAGTGATCCCTCTCTGGCCAACTGTTTTAAAATGATCCCTTCCTTGCCAAATGTGTCAAAGTGATCCCTCTCTAACCAACTGCATCAAAGTGATCCCGGGAGGCTTGGGATGATTTTGAAATGAATACTGCCCATCAAACTGCTCATCAAAAATGAATAAAAACACATTTGGAAAAAAAAAAAGAAAAAAGTGATCCCTCTCTAACCAACTACATAGTTACATAGTAGGTGAGGTTGAAAAAAGACACAAGTCCATCAAGTCCAACATATGTGTGTGATTATGTGTCAGTATTACATTGTATATCCCTGTATGTTGCGGTCATTCAGGTGATTATCTAATAGTTTCTTGAAACTATTGATGCTCCCCATTGAGACCACCGCCTGTGGAAGGGAATTCCACATCCTTGCCGCTCTTACAGTAAGAACAGGAATAGAGGGGAGATTTCTTCCAATGGAGACACTAGTTCTGGTGACAATCAGAGATTCCCTCACTTGGGAGGGATTTCCTCCCACTTCCTGTTTGGCTATGGGACAGGAAGTGAAGGAAAGTCTCCCCAATGGGGTTATAACCCTCCGTTACTCTATCCACAATGAAATAAAAGGTTTGCCTTTAGTTCTACCTTAATGTTAGGTTTAGGGTTTAAATCTACAATACTTATACCAGGAGGACTATACGCTTGCTGCATGCTCACAGACTAAGGCAGTGGCGGCCCGTCCATTAGGGGGCGCAGAAGCGCCGCCCCCCTAATCCATGCGCCCAGCCCCTAATCTACATGCAGGGTGCCGGATGCATGTGTTTCAATTTTTTTTTTTAAGTACATGATTGGAGCCTGAGGCTCTGATTGGCTTCAAAAACGGTAGCCTAGGGGTGCAGAGCACTGCGCCCTGAGCCCACCCAGTTGTGTGACATTAGTAAATTAATATTCGCTAATGTCTTCCCGCTTCTCCTCCCGGCCAATCAGGAAGCAGTTCCTGAGACCCGATGGGCCAGGGAGTCTTAGGACTCAGGACTTCCTTTTCGGCCTGGGAGGAGAAGCAACGGCCCCGGCTCTTCCCTCAGCAAGCTGAAGTGAGGAGCAGCATCGGTAAGGCCACTGATCGCCCCTGTCCATCTTCTGCAGCGGGGGGGGGTCACTGTTTTCCCCCGTTCGTCTCCTACGGAGGGGGCAGGTTTGTTTGTCACCCACACCCCCCCCCCCCCCCCCAAAATATTGAGCACCTGCTGCCACTGGACTAAAAGCTTGTCCACACCGGAAACAGTGCAAAAAGCATGCAAAATTGCGGATTTTTCTACACCACACAGCAACCTCAAACAAAAATGAGCTGCATGGTGGACTTGCCGGAAAGAAGCCTTTACTGCACCAATGTAACAAAAAGCCAGGTTACAATATGGCCGACAACACCTTGACACGCCTCACAGCTTCTGCCACACTGTAATCTGGAGTAACAAGACCAAAATAGAGCTTTATGGTCACAACAATAAGCGATATGTTTAGAGAGGAAGAATACCATCCCCACTTTGAAGCATGGTGGTGGCTCACTAATGTTTTGGGGGGGGGGGGAGGGGTGTGAGCTCTAAAGGCACGGGGGGGGGGGGAATCTTGTGAATATTGATGAATGCAGCATGTTGTCAGAAGATACTGGCAGGCAATAATTTGCATTCTTCATGCTGCGAGCGGGACGCTCTTGGACCTTCCAGCATGACGATGACCCCAAGCACAAAGGGGACAGCCAGATCCCGCCCCCCCCCTATGTGAATTGGTAAGGGGTACACTGTACCCCTGCCATTTCACAAAAAGAAAGTGTAAAAATGGTAAAAAAAAACACAGGAGACGGCTTGGGACAAGTACTATATTAAAAATGTTCTGGATGCGAATCGAACCGGGGGGTGTTCGGCCCATCCCTACATGCAAGACCACCAAAATACTTTGCATGACCTGGAGGCATTTTGCAGAGACGAATGGGGAGCTCTACCACCTGCAAGAATTCAGGGCTGTCAGGGCTGGGCTCAGTCCTTCCTTCTTTGAGCTGGCCGCTCAGCTGTCGGCTAATTGCCAGCTCTCATCTCTCCACAGTTACTCAGCTGTTGATGATCCTGCTTGTCAGTCCTGCCTACTTAAGCCGTCCAGTCCAGAGAATCTCTGCCTTCGCCTTGTTCAACATCACAGAGACTATCTCCTGCATTCCTGTTCAAGACTTGCTTTGCTGACATCCCTTCTGGCTCCAGATCCTGCTTGCTGTTCCACTACATTGATCCCTGACTTCTGGCTTGGCTGACTATCCGTTCCGGTTACTGAACTTTGGCTATGTTTTCACTACGTTTGTTCTTTTTACTTTTATTATTAAATAAGTGTGATTTAATTGTACTTCTGTCTCGGCCGGATTTCATGGTTTCTGACAAGGGCTTATTCATAGACAACCGTTACAGTTGCTAAAGGGGGCAATACACAGGATTAAAAACTAAGGGGGGGTGAAGACCTTTCAACGGAAGGGGGGGGGCTGGTGAAGACCTTTCAACGGAAGGGGGGGCATGTCATTGCACTTGTTACCATGTTTTGTTTTATGATTGGTCCATTCTGTTATCACCTCCAGGTACAGAATAGGAATCCCATAAGAAATACAAGGAATGGGTTTGCCGGCTCATTCATGTTCTCTTTACAAATGGTCCATCTTGTATATTAAAGATTCTCCAAGGGGGGAGGGGGGGCAAACTTTGGAGCACAACTGTATATACATTTTATCTCTCTATACACTTTGTTACATTATAACTGAACTTTATCTATAGCACGGCATTATATAACACCCTATAATATCAATATTATCCTCAAGAGGAAATGTATTATTCTGACATTCCTGGAAATTTTAATCAATTAAAACAAAAAAAAAAACAAAAAAAGAAAACATTATTACCATTTGTAACAATATTACTCTATATGCAAATTGCTTTTATGATCATGTAAATTTTATGAAGACATAAATGTTAGTAAATAAAGGGATGTTTGTGGGGGTAGTTTTTTATTTTATTTTTTTCCCTTTAATTATTTTGAAATGAATTCATTCTTAATGAGGTGTAATGAAGCACAAGCCCTGTATATCTGTAATACTTCATTATTATTATTTTTACTCGCAGTGTTTACTCTCCGTTTACACGCAAATAGCTTTTCTGCTGGTGAAGATGAAGGCGGAAAGGTTAGTAACTAAAATGATGTTGGTAAAATATTATTTTACACGTAATTATTATTATTTTTTTATTAACATTCATTAGAAAGCTGGAAAGCCACATATGGAGCTCCTGGGAAAGACGACAGCGGGTTTTTTTTTTTTTTCTTGGGCTGAAATATGTAACTTTTGTTCATTTTATTGCTGTGGAATTAGCGAGGCGATTAGCGCTTTTACAAAGTATCATTCTGGATGTGATTTGTTCAAAACGGGGACACCGTTTGCTTTTGAAAACAGCAAAACAGGTTGAAGCGCAAATGTGAAATCTGATTGGAGGACAAGAGCCAACATTATTGGAGCTCGTTATAATTTTAGGTCTCTCCTCAGATTTAGGCCAGTAGATAGGTGGAGGGGAAATGGGACTTTGTATGAAACTGCGCCGGGTAGAGGTCGCACGTTTCCATCCCTATCACACAATATCTAGAAACCCACAAGCAGAAGCCAGTGGGTGAAGGAGGAGGGGGTGGGACTTTGTATGAAGCCAATGGTTTGCAAGCCGACACAAACGGTGGGTCAATAAAATTCTTTATTTGCATATTCATACAAACAATGGTATCAGACAATATCAATATAACACTTGGTAAAATGTTAACAATGATAACCAGAGATCAACATAAGGACCATTAGTATAGTTATCAAGGATATACAAGATATAAAGGTAACATGGGTAATAACATGGGTATGAGCAATGTTCTTGGAGATAGACCAGGGATCACCAGGTGTCAGAATGCGTAAATAGTTAAAACAAGATAATGCCTGCCTGATAGCTGGCCTCAAATTCCTGTTAAGGGGTAAAACTCTGTAAGGCATGGGTTGGGACAATAAGGTACAACCGGTAGCTCGACGCGTTTCGTGGTTCAAGACCACTCATCAGGAGCAGACATGTCATGTTTCTGGAAATAAAATAATAATAATATCAAGGGCCAAGGTAACAATAGGTACAGAGGGCCAAATAATCCCCCAAAAATTAGAGAAGTACTCACGACAACCATGGGTAGATGGTGAATGGCCAGGTACGGCAACCATCCGGGACTAATGCCGGGCCGGGAGCTGAGGCGGGCCCCCCCGCCGCGGCGACCAAAACAGGCAAACCCCCCCAGGGCGATGCAGAGCCACGAGGCACCCTAGAGTTGAGAGTGAAAGATGAGTGAAAATGCAGGGAGTGTGTGTGCAGAGGGGAGGGAGTGGGGAGAGTGAAGGTAGAGGGGGGGGGGGGAAGGGAGGTGGGCGTGATGTGGAGGTGAGTGAGTGAGTGGGTAGAGTAGGAAAAGAGTGAGGGAAAGAGGAGTGGGAAGGCTGGAGGACAACATGTGCACAACCAGGGTAAGGAGTGACCTTACCTGTGTGACAGGGTGGTGTGGAGCAACCACCACCATGCTGAAGTGTAGCTGTAGTGTACCTCAAGCGCCGCACCGCCCCAGGTGAACACAGGCGCCCATATATAGGCGCCGCCGCGGGGAGGCCCGCCAACGTCACGTCCGCACGGCCAAAGGTGGGAGGAGCCAGAGCGGGAAGCCGACCAATGATCGGCGGCCGCTGGGACCAACCCACCAAGCCTGCGAGCATAGCAACCACAGCGCAAAGGGTGCGGCGGCGCCGGGAGGCGCGGCACACGCCCACCGCTGGTGACGTGACGTCGATGGGCAGTGGCGGCAAGCCCCGCCCCCACACACACGCCCACCAAGGGGGGCGGGCGGGGGAGGAAGGGGGGGACCCAAAGGCCGGCAGTGCCCATCGCAGCTCCCGGGCAGGCAAAGGCCGGACAGCCCACCGGCCAGCCACAGCCACCCACCCATAATTGGGTTGGACCACTATTTGGGAAGGGTAAACCATAGTTATGATGACAACCTAGTCACAGGATAAGAAACATGGCATGTAAGATTGAAACTGGTGAAAATGACACAAAGGTAAACACAGGTGAGGCTACCAAGGAATCAATAGGGGCAGGATGATGAACAATCATTGGTAATATCAAGATAGAGCAGTAGAGCAAACCATGGGCTTCCATCCCTATTCATATGCATTGATTAGCCTTTGAGCAATGAACCTATAAACCACTATGCCTAAGCCGAGCCCATCCCCCCTACCTGTCTGCTGTTTTCCATTGTGCCCCCATGTTCATCTTTCCCAGTACCATTCTGTGTCCAGTGTTCCCAGTACCATTCTGTGTCCAGTGTTCCCAGTACCATTCTGTGTCCAGTGTTCCCAGTACCATTCTGTGTCCAGTGTTCCCAGTACCATTCTGTGTCCAGTGTTCCCAGTACCATTCTGTGTCCAGTGTTCCCAGTTCCATTCTGTGTCCAGTGTTCCCAGTACCATTCTGTGTCCAGTGTTCCCAGTTCCTTTCTGTGTCCAGTGTTCCCAGTACCATTCTATGTCCAGTGTTCCCAGTACCCTTCTGTGTCCAGTGTTCCCAGTACCATTGTGTCTTCTGTATACAGTGTTCCCAGTACCATTCTGTGTTCAGTGTTCCCAGTACCATTCTATGTCCAGTGTTCCCAGTACCATTCTATGTCCAGTGTTCCCAGTACCCTTCTGTATCCAGTGTTCCCAGTACCATTCTGTGTCCAGTGTTCCAGGTACCATTCTGTGCCCAGTGTTCTCAGTACCATTCTATGTCCAGTGTTCCCAGTACCATTCTGTGTTCAGTGTTCCCAGTACCATTCTGTGTCCAGTGTTCCCGGTACCATTCTGTGTCCAGTGTTCCCAGTACCCTTCTATGTCCAGTGTTCCCAGTACCCTTCTGTATCCAGTGTTCCCAGTACCATTCTGTGTCCAGTGTTCCCGGTACCATTCTGTGCCCAGTGTTCCCAGTACCATTCTATGTCCAGTGTTCCCAGTACCATTCTGTGTTCAGTGTTCCCAGTACCATACTGTGTCCAGTGTTCCCAGTACCATTCTGTGTCCAGTGTTCCCAGTACCATTCTGTGTCCAGTGTCCCCAGTACCATTCTGTGTCCAGTGTTCCCGGTACCATTCTGTGTCCAGTGTTCCCAGTACCCTTCTATGTCCAGTGTTCCCAGTACCATTCTATGTTCAGTGTTCCCAGTACCATTCTGTGTCTAGTGTTCCCAGTACCATTCTGTGTCCAGTGTTCCCAGTACCATTCTGTGTTTAGTGTTCCCAGTACCATTCTGTGTCCAGTGTTCCCAGTACCATTCTGTGTCCAGTGTTCCCAGTACCATTCTGTGTCCAGTGTTCCCAGTACCATTCTGTGTCCAGTGTTCCCGGTACCATTCTGTGTCCAGTGTTCCCGGTACCATTCTGTGTCCAGTGTTCCCAGTACCCTTCTATGTCCAGTGTTCCCAGTACCATTCTATGTTCAGTGTTCCCAGTACCATTCTGTGTCCAGTGTTCCCAGTACCATTCTGTGTCCAGTGTTCCCAGTACCCTTCTTTGTCTCTGTGTCCAGTGTTCCCAGTACCATTCTGTGTCCAGTGTTCCCAGTACCATTCTGTGTCCAGTGTTCCCAGTACCATTCTGTGTCCAGTGTTCCCAGTTCTATTCTGTGTCCAGTGTTCCCAGTACCATTCTGTGTCCAGTGTTCCCAGTACCCTTCTGTGTCCAGTGTTCCCAGTACCATTGTGTCTTCTGTATACAGTGTCCCCAGTACCATTCTGTGTTCAGTGTTCCCAGTACCATTCTATGTCCAGTGTTCCCAGTACCATTCTATGTCCAGTGTTCCCAGTACCCTTCTGTATCCAGTGTTCCCAGTACCATTCTGTGTCCAGTGTTCCCGGTACCATTCTGTGCCCAGTGTTCTCAGTACCATTCTATGTCCAGTGTTCCCAGTACCATTCTGTGTTCAGTGTTCCCAGTACAATTCTGTGTCCAGTGTTCCCGGTACCATTCTGTGTCCAGTGTTCCCAGTACCCTTCTATGTCCAGTGTTCCCAGTACCCTTCTGTATCCAGTGTTCCCAGTACCATTCTGTGTCCAGTGTTCCCGGTACCATTCTGTGCCCAGTGTTCCCAGTACCATTCTATGTCCAGTGTTCCCAGTACCATTCTGTGTTCAGTGTTCCCAGTACCATTCTGTGTCCAGTGTTCCCAGTACCATTCTGTGTCCAGTGTTCCCAGTACCATTCTGTGTCCAGTGTCCCCAGTACCATTCTGTGTCCAGTGTTCCCGGTACCATTCTGTGTCCAGTGTTCCCAGTACCCTTCTATGTCCAGTGTTCCCAGTACCATTCTATGTTCAGTGTTCCCAGTACCATTCTGTGTCTAGTGTTCCCAGTACCATTCTGTGTCCAGTGTTCCCAGTACCATTCTGTGTCCAGTGTTCCCAGTACCATTCTGTGTCCAGTGTTCCCAGTACCATTCTGTGTCCAGTGTTCCCAGTACCATTCTGTGTCCAGTGTTCCCAGTACCATTCTGTGTCCAGTGTTCCCGGTACCATTCTGTGTCCAGTGTTCCCAGTACCCTTCTATGTCCAGTGTTCCCAGTACCATTCTATGTTCAGTGTTCCCAGTACCATTCTGTGTCTAGTGTTCCCAGTACCATTCTGTGTCCAGTGTTCCCAGTACCATTCTGTGTCCAGTGTTCCCAGTACCATTGTGTGTCCAGTGTTCCCAGTACCATTGTGTGTCCAGTGTTCCCAGTACAATTCTGTGTCCAGTGTTCCCAGTACCCTTCTATGTCCAGTGTTCCCAGTACCATTGTGTGTCCAGTGTTCCCAGTACCATTCTGTCTTCTGTGTCTTCAAGTTTGGATTTTCCTGACCTAGACTATCATCCTCTTTGTATATACAGATCCCGGGCCCAAGACAAGCCTAAGGAGGATGAAAGGGCAGATTCTAATGTATGTTGGTGACCCTTTGAGGGCTCAGTGTATGAACACCCCACACTGCGGATATATAGCGCCATGCTCAGGTCAGAGCAGGGAATGCAGCCTGCCGCGCAATGCATACCGAGCCAGCTGTCAGGATATATACACACCCTCTGGATATTTGCTGTCACCAAAAACAAAACAGAAAACAAAGGGAGAAATTTCCTGAGACAGAAGTCTGAGAAGAGCCGTACAGATGTTTCCGCACATTACCAGAGAATCAGCCCCCCCTCCCCCCTTCGGGCCAGAGCAGAAATTGATTTAGAAAAGGCTTTAGGATATGAGGGGATTGCGGTAATTGAATCAACATTGGCGGACACTCCCGGCGCTCACTCCTTCATTTCTCCGCTGACAGCTCTCTGCGTTTATTTTATTTTTTTGGAATTCTTCAAACCCCCGAAAAACAATAAGTGAGAAACCTGACCAACGTTTCCTGGCAGGGAGGATTGGGGAGCGTCTGTTCAGTTCCTGGCGGAGCTCTGACCCCGGGGGGGGGCTTATAAAACGCTCCACCGTCCCCCTAGGGGTTGTTTGTATTGGGGGGCCACCATAGCCAGGTAATATAAGACCCCCCCATAAGAGACGTACATACAGTGCCTTGAAAAAGTATTCGCACCCCTTGATATTTTCCACCTTTTGTCATGTTACAACCAAAAACGTAAATGTATTTTATTGGGATTTTATGTGATAGACCAACACAAAGTGTCACATAATTGTGAAGTGGAAGGAAAATGATAAATGATACAAATAAATATGTGAAAAGTGTGGGGGGGGGGGGCATTTGTATGGCGCCCCCCGGAGTCAATACTTTGTAGAACCCCCTTTCTCTACAAGTCTTTTTGGGGATGTCTCTACCAGCTTTGCACATCTAGAGAGGACATTTCTGCCCATTCTTCTTTGTAAAATATCTCAAGCTCTGTCAGATTGGATGGAGAGCGTCTGTGAACAGCAATTTTCAAGTCTTGCCACAGATTCTCAATGTGATTTAGGTCTGGACTGTGACTGGGCCATTCTAACACATGAATATGCTTTGATGTAAACCATTTCATTGTAGCTCTGGCTGGATGTTTCGGGTCGTTGTCCTGCTGGAAGGTGAACCTCCCCCCAGTCTCAAGTCTTTTGTAGACTCTAACAGGTTTTCTTCTAAGATTGTCCTGTATTTGTCTCCATCCATCTTCCCATCAACTCTGACCAGCTTTCCTGTCCCTGCTGAAGAAAATCATCCCCACCACATGATGCTGCCACCACCATGTTTCACGGTGGGGATGGTGTGTTCAGGATGATGTGCAGTGTTAGTTTCCCCCACACATAGAGTTTTACTTTTAGGCCATAAAGTTGAATTTTGGTCTCATCTGACCAGATCACCTTCTTCCACATGTTTGCTGTGTCCTCCACATGGCTTCTCACAAACTACAAACAGGACTTCTTATGACTTTCTTTCTCCAATGTCTTTCTTCTTGTCACTCTTCCATAAAGGGCAGATTTGTGGAGAACACGACTAATAGTTGTCCTGTGGACAGATTCTCCCCCCTGAGCTGTGGATCTCTGCAGCTCCTCCAGAGTTACCATGGACCTCTTGGCTCTTCTCTGATGAATGCTCTCCTTGCCCGGCCGGTCAGTTTAGGTGGACGGCCATGTCTTGGTAGGTTTGCAGTTGTGCCATACTCTTTCCATTCTCCGATGATGGATTGAACAGAGCTCCGTGAGATGATCAAAGCTTGGGAGATTATTTTATAACCTAACCCTGCTTTATACTTCTCCACAACTTTATCCCTGACCTGTCTGGTGTGTTCCTTGGCCTTCATGATGCTGTTTGTTCACTAAGGTTCTCTAACAAACCTCTGAGGGCCTCACAGAACAGCTGTATTTATACTGAGATGAAATAACACACAGGTGGACTCTATTTACTAATTAGGTGACTTCTGAAAGCAATTGGTTCCCCTAGATTTTAGTTAGGGGTATCAGAGTAAAGGGGGCTGAATACAAATGATGAAAATGATACAAATAAATATGTGAAAAGTGTGGGGGCACTTTTCACATATGTATTTGTATCATTTTCCTTCCACTTCACAATTATGTGACACTTTGTGTTGGTCTATCACATAAAATCCCAATAAAATACATTTACGTTTTGGGTTGTAACATGACAAAATGTGGAAAATTTCAAGGGGTATGAATACTTTTTCAAGGCACTGTAGGCCTAAGAATGTTAGCTTCCCTTTTATCATGCCGGTTCTCCAGATTCTGCACATTGTCACTGCTCTGGGATAAGCATGCAGCAAGTGAAGTCATCCTTCCCAGTCACTGATATAGAAAGTATTGAAGCCGAATGATCTGCATGACAATCAGGCAAGCGGCATGTAAAGAAAGGAGAATCCCGGAGTTGGGGATTTAAAAGGTGCTCCACCCAAACCGATATCGGCCAATCGTGCTGTGGTGGAATGCGACATCAGCATCAGAAATAGGAAAAGCCCTCTCTTGTCTATAGTGTGTGGTGCGCACAGAATAAGCGCATTAGTGCGCCTGGCAGTAGGTGGCTCAGAACTCCTTATGAACTATGATCGCTGCGACGTGATCGATCATTTGTCGCACGTCGTTTTCCTGTTGCAATTTCTCACTCTGCGCCTGTTGGGATTGATCTTAGCTGATGGGATGTGAGATGTGACCAGAAGGGGGCGCTTGCGGATCTCAGTCTTTCTCATCGCACATCTCGGCGATCCGTATCATTGTCTCTTTGGCATCAGGCAGGAAGGATCGTTCATTGAGTGAAACTTTGTGAGATTTATTTTTATGATTAGTCTGGGTAAAAAAAAGAAAAAAATATTTATGTATATATTATCAGAGAGCAGATTTATAAAGCAGTGAATGTGATATTTTGCAGGATCGTGTGTTTTATATGACAGCGATTGATTCACCACCAGAGAGTGTTTGGTGAAAGTCATTCACTCTCTTGTTTATCTCTTTCAAATTCCCCGCATGGGTCAGCAATTAGTGGTGGCGTATTACCTGCCGGGAAATGTCCTGTCCTCCATAATTCTTTTGGAAATGCCCCATATCCTCGGGACTCATACAGGGGTGCATACGGGGTCAGCAGTAATACTTTGGTGCTGTTATGATGGCTCCTGCCAGGTGATGTTGGCTCACCCAAGGCGAGGAGTCTAAGTACCAGTTGGTCCTCTCCAGAGCTCCTCCTGATGGTGGAGATGGGCCGGAGACCCTGGTTTTCTTTGCTGCAAACTGACCCTTGGTCATCACCCCCAAGGTCACCCCGCCAAGAGGTTGCTGGAACAAAAAGGTTACAGTGCAGAGATTGTTCACAAGCTGCTAGACAAGAGAGTAGTCAGGTCCAGGAAGAGGTCCTAGTGAGTAGCGATGGACTCAGGCAGGTCCCTGCCTGGATGTGACTACCCACTTGATTGCCACCTGCCTAGACCTCTGCTCTGAGCTGACTACTCTCTTGCCTGCTGCCTGCTGCCTGCCTAGAACTCTGCCTGGACCTGACTACTCTCTTGTCTGCTGCTTGCCTAGACCTCTGCTTGGACCTGACTACTCTCCTGTCTGAGGTTTGCATCTGCCTGGACCTGACTACTCTTATGTCTGCTGCCTGCTTAGACTTCTGCCTGGACCTGACTACTCTCTTGTCTGCTGCCTGCCTAGATCCCTGCCTGGACCTGACTACTCTCTTGTCTGAGGTTTGCATCTGCCTAGACCTGACTACTCTCTTGTCTGCTGCCTGCCTAGACTTCTGCCTGGACCTGACTACTCTCTTGTCTGCTGCCTGCCTAGATCCCTGCCTGGACCTGACTACTCTCTTGTCTGCTGTCTGCCGAGACCTCTACCTGGACCTGAGAACTATCTTGTCTGCTGCCTGCCTAGACCACTGCCTGGGCCTGACTTCTCTTTTATCTGCTGCCTGTCTAGACCTCTGCTTGGACCTGACTACTCTCTTGTCTGAGGTTTGTATCTGCCTGGACCTGGCTACTCTCTTGTCTGCTGCCTGCCCAGACCACTGCCTGGACCTGGCTACTCTCTTGTCTGAGGTTTGTATCTGCCTGGACCTGGCTACTCTCTTGTCTGCTGCCTGCCCAGACCACTGCCTGGACCTGGCTACTCTCTTGTCTGAGGTTTGTATCTGCCTGGACCTGACTACTCTCTTGTCTGAGGTTTGTATCTGCCTGGACCTGACTACTCTCTTGTCTGAGGTTTGCATCTGCCTGGACCTGGCTACTCTCCTGTCTGCTGCCTGCCTGGACCTCTGCCTGGACCTGACTACTCTCTTGTCTGCTGCTAGAGATGAGCTCCAGCATGGCCGAATACTAGTCCAAATCCACCTGAGAGATCCTGCCAGTAAACTGTCACTGTACTTGGCCAATTGTAAGCAGCCAAAGCATTCCCCTAGCCACAGCTACATGTATACAGTACAAGGGGCCTGTATACAGTATGTGTGGCTGTGGGCTGGGAATGCCCTGCCTGCTGAACGACTGGCCAAGTACAGTGACAGTTTCCTGGCAGGATCCCTCAGGTGGGTTCAGACTAGGATCTGAACGTGCCTGAGCTCATCTCTAGTGGCAGACAGTAGGAAAGAGTGTGGTCAGGTCCAGGAAAAGGTCATAGCATGCAGCAAGCAAAAAGAGCAGTTGGGTTAGAGCAGAGGTCTAGGCAGGCCAGCAATCAAGGGGGTAGCCAGGTCCAGGAAGGGCTCTTGGTAGGTAGCAAGCAAAAGAGTAGTCAGGTAGGTATTAAAAAAACACTTCTGCTCAGGCAGCTGATGATAAGACACACCACCAGACACATCAAAGGCTGGAGCTTAAATACCCTTTTGGTCAATGGACACTCTCATTATCGTTACTGGGAACTCTGGAAGTCCTGGAGGTAGTGGAGGTCCTAGGAATCATGGAGATCTCAGAAGTGATCTTACCCTATGAGGAAGATCTGGTGGAGATCCTGCAAGGAATCCTGGAAGACCTGGCAGGGATCCTGTGAGTAATCTTGGAAGACCAGAGAGGGATACCATGAGCTATCCTAAAACACCTGACAGGGATCCCATGAGGAATCCTGGAAAATCAAAAAGGGATCCTATGAGGAATCCTGGAACATCTGGCATGGATCTTGTGAGGAATACTGGCAGACCCAAGAGGGAACCTATGAGGAATCCTAGAAGACCCGACAGGGATCCTGCAAGTAACCTTTAAGACATGGTATGGATCCCATGAGGAATCCTGGAGCACCTGGCAAGGATCCTATGAGGAATCCTGGAATAGAATTGTGGGTTTCGGTTCATTAGATTCAGAGAGGGACACATCAAAAACTGGAGCTTAAATACCCTTTTGGTCAATGGACACTCTCATTATCATTACTGGGAACTCTGGAAGTCCTGGAGGTAGTGGAGGTCCTAGCAATCTTGGAGATCTCAGAAGGGATCTTACCCTATGAGGAAGATCTGGTGGAGATCCTACAAGGAATCCTGGAAGACCTGGCAGGAATCCTGTGAGCAATCTTGGAAGGCCAGAGAGGGATCCCATGAGCAATCCTGAAACACCTGACAGGGATCCCATGAGGAATCCTGAAAAATCAAAAAGAGATCCTATGAGGAATCCTGGAACATCTGGCAGGGATCTTGTGGGGAATACTGGCAGACCCAAGAGGGAACCTATGAGGAATCCTAGAAGACCCAACAGGGATCCTGCAAGGGTCCTGGAAGACATGGTATGGATCCCATGAGGAATCCTGGAACACCTGGCAAGGATCCTATGAGAAATCCTGGAATAGACATGTGGGTTTTCGTTCATTAGATTCAGAGGGGGACACATCAAAAACTGGAGCTTAAATACCCTTTTGGTCAATGGACACTCTCATTATCATTACTGGGAACTCTGGAAGTCCTGGAGGTAGTGGAGGTCCTAGCAATCTTGGAGATCTCAGAAGGGATCTTGCCCTATGAGGAAGATCTGGTGGAGATCCTACAAGGAATCCTGGAAGACCTGGCAGGAATCCTGTGAGCAATCTTGGAAGGCCAGAGCGGGATCCCATGAGCAATCCTGAAACACCTGACAGGGATCCCATGAGGAATCCTGGAAAATCAAAAAGAGATCCTATGAGGAATCCTGGAACATCTGGCAGGGATCTTGTGGGGAATACTGGCAGACCCAAGAGGGAACCTATGAGGAATCCTAGAAGACCCAACAGGGATCCTGCAAGGGTCCTGGAAGACATGGTATGGATCCCATGAGGAATCCTGGAACACCTGGCAAGGATCCTATGAGAAATCCTGGAATAGACATGTGGGTTTTCGTTCATTAGATTCAGAGGGGGACGCATCAAAAGCTGAAGCTTAAATACCCTTTTGGTCAATAGACACACTCATTATCGTTACTGGGAACTCTGGAAGTCCTGGAGGTAGTGGAGGTCCTAGCAATCTTGGAGATCTCAGAAGGGATCTTACCCTATGAGGAAGATCTGGTGGGGATCCTACAAGGAATCCTGGAAGATCTGGCAGGAATCCTGTGAGTAATCTTGGAAGACCAGAGAGGGATCCCATGAGCAATCCTGAAACACCTGACAGGGATCCCATGAGGAATCCTGGAAAATCAAAAAGGGATCCTATGAGGAATCCTGGAACATCTGGCAGGGATCTTGTGTGGAATACTGGCAGATCCAAGAGGGAACCTATGAGGAATCCTAGAAGACCCGACAGGGATCCTGCAAGGGTCCTGGAAGACATGGTATGGATCCCATGAGGAATCCTGGAACACCTAGCAAGGATCCTATGAGGATTCCCGGACTAGACATGTGGGTTTCGGTTCATTAGATTTAAAGAGGGGAGAAGAAAACAGCCAGATCACAGTTCCCTGTACACAAGGCTTTGTGTTTTTGTAAACACAGAACTCACAGCCAATCACCAGGTTTCAGTCAAAATCATTGGGTGAAATTTGCTGCCAAATGTCCAATCACAGCATGGGTCAGCAGGGGGCGTGTGCATGAGCACCCTGCACCCGGAAGACATGTGCCGACGTACAGGTCTGTGTCCACCATGTCATCTCATGATCTGATTGATCGAAAAGGATCAAATTCATAAACAAAGTATCTCAGTGCTGCCGATGGATGCAAAATGATGAGTAATTTTCTGTGCTGTCCAATCGAATGTGATCTAAATTAATCAGAAGGGAAGTTATTGATCGGATAACAAAAGCGAAACGCGTGCCCACCATTAGTCATTATAGCTTCTTCCTCCAGATGATACAAATGTAACAGAAAAGTTCTGAAGAAAAGTTGCCGATTGGAATAAGCGTTCCCTCCTCCATCAGGTAGAAAGGATGCGTCCCCCCCCCCCCCTTGCAGCTCGCTGACATTATTTATGAAGCGCTGATATTTTTGCCACCTCCGTCACCGTTCTCTCACGCTAGGTGTGACAACATCGCGGAAGATTACCTTCCACAGGGGCCCTCGCTAATAAAGAAAACTAATTAAGATGCCAAGAACGGGACAGAGTGACATGTGAGTGTGGATGGCGCTCTTAAAGCGACGGTACGCCCAACGTGGGAAGATGACAATCTGCGGAAAGCTTATCAGAGCAGATATGCAAATCACAAATTATGACGGATTCCCGGCGATCAATGTGGCAAACGACTGAAGATTTTAATATGTATTTTTCTTAATGTAATCTGCATATTCAGATCGCATTAATCCGAGCGTCTCGATACATTGCCGCAAAAAACAAACTGGAGAGGTTTGATGTGAAATACGGAATTGAGATGCTGTTGTTGTGTCACGGCGACGTGTCAGCGGAAAACTCCAAAAAAAAAAAAAACGCAGGAGGAACGTAAGATCAGAGGAAGGCTCATAGAAATACGTCATTTTCATTCTGCAGCCAGAGTCCGGAGATCTCCTCACTGTGTCGGTGGGTGGAACTCAAATCTCTGTCCCCAACAAGGGACCGGAACCCACAATGGATGAAGCTAGCAAAAAGAAAAGCTGGACTCAAGTCAGGTCTCCCTGACAGATCCATGGACCCTTAATTACCAGGATAGCTGTAATATTTGAACTATGGTGTTGGAGAAGACTCCCTTGGATGGCAAGAAGTCCTTGAATGGCAAGAAGATCAAACCAGTCACTCTTGAAGGAACCCAACCCCTGAATATTCACTGGAAGGACAGATCCTAAAGCTGAAAACTAAATACTTTGGCCATCTAATGCGAAGAGAGGACACATTGGAAAAGACCCTGATGCTGGGAAACATGGAAGAAAAAAGGAGAAGAGGACAACAGAAAACAAGATGGATGGATAGCATCATCGAAAACAATGAACATGAAGTTAAGCAAGCTCCGGGAGGCAGTAAAGGACAGAAAAGCCTGGTGCTCCATGGTCCATGAGGTTACGTGTGATGGGAGAGACTCTGATGTGTAGAGGGAACTCTAATATGGGGGGACGCCAATGTGGGGGGGAACTCTAATGTGATGGGAAGGACATATGAGGGAAGGGGGGTTCTCAAAGTGAAGGAGAACTCTAATGTGATGGAAAGGACATATGAGGGGGGTTCCCAATGTGAAGGAGAACTCTGAAATGATGGGAGAGACATATGGGGGGGGGGGTTCCCAATGTGAAGGAGAACTCTAATATGATGGGAGAGACATATGGGGGGGGGGGGGGGTTTCAAAGTGAAGGAGAACTCTAATGTGATGGGAAGGACATATGAGGGGGGTTCCCAATGTGAAGGAGAACTCTAATATGGTGGGAGAGACATATGGAGGGGTCCCAAAGTGAAGGAGAACTCTAATGTGATGGGAAGAACATATGAGGAAGGTGGGTTCCCAGAGTGAAGGAGAACTCTAATGTTATGGGAGCGACATATGGGGGGGGGGTCCCAAAGTGAAGGAAAACTCTAATGTGATAGGAAGGACATATGAGGGAGGGGGGTTCCCAATGTGAAGGTGAACTCTAATGTGATAGGAAGGACATATGAGGGAGGGGGGTTCCCAATGTGAAGGAGAACTCTAATATGATGGGAGAGACATATGGGGGAGGGGCTCCCAAAGTGAAGGAGAACTCTAATATGATGGGAGAGACATATGGGGGGGGGGGCTCCCAAAGTGAAGGAGAACTCTAATATGATGGAAGCGACATATGGGGGGAGGAGGTCCCAAAGTGAAAGAGAACTCTAATATGATGGAAGCGGCATATGAGGGGGGTTTCCAAAGTGAAGGAGAACTCTAATATGATGGGAGAGACATATGGGGGGCATCCCAAAGTTAAAGAGAACTCTAATTTGATGGGAGAGACATATGGGGGTGGGAGGGGGGGGGTCACAAAGTGAAGGAGAACTCTAATGTGATGGGAGGGAATCTGATGTGAAGTGGAGGGACATTAATGTGAACGGGGGACTTTGATGTGTAGGAGGGTACTCTAATATAGGGGGGGGGGGGGACGTCTCCAATGTGAAGGGAAAACTCTAATGTGATTGGAGGGAAAAGAGGGAAAGACCATTCAGCAATGATCCCATGCTGGGCCCCGGGTTAAATAGGCCACCAGGCACCAGTATCTGTGGTGGACCTGCCCGTGCGTCCCCCGTGCATGCGTTCCTATATGTTTATGAGCATTACCACGAGCCTTGTGGCTGGCACAATCTCTCTGAAGGCTGACATTGGTGGTATTTATTTCAGGTTCTATGAATTGTCTATGTTGTATACACCAGACAGGGATCTATTATGCAGAAAGTCTGGGATTTGGTAGATGTTCTTCCATGCTCCACCATGGTATGTCCTCTACGGTGCTCCTCATACAACGACTAATGACCCTGTTTATTTTCCAAATGTCATCTCTTGCCTTCCGGTTTGGGAAACAACGGCTCACCTCATTCTGACGAGGAGAGTGCTGAAATGGAGCAAATCCACAAAAAAAAAAAAAAAAATTGAAATTGAGCTTATTCGACAGTTTATGTTTTTTTTTTGTCCTTTTCCGGCAGGAATGCTGAACATTATGAATGTGCATCAGACGGGCTTTTGTTCAGTCAAGGTCGCTGAATTAATGTAACCTTTCTAGAGATGAATCTGAGAGCCGCCACTGCGCTCGCTGCGGGACGGATAACAGGAAAAACTTCTGCAGATCATTAACTGAAGACTTTTTGGGGGCGCTGAGTTTTCAGAGCGGGGTTTTGAGTGTTATTGGTTTTGAGTTATAAAAGTTTTCGTCTCCAAACTCTGTGATGGATTCATACTATTATGGGTGTTCTAGTAGGTTTTGGTCATGATAGGTGTAGAAAAGCAGCAAGTGGCCCTTTGGTCTTTTATGTTGTGGCCCTCAAAGCCCAGCAGCAAACGGTAAATGGTTCACCTGCCTAGGGGCTTTCTCAGGCCGGTGAAGGAACTGTGGGAGGTCATTTACTAAAGCTGGAGAGTGCAAAATGCGGTGCTGCTCCGCATATAGAAACCAATCAGCTTCCAGGTATTATTGCCAAATCTTAATTGAACAGGCTGAAGTTAGAAGCTGATTGGCTACCATGTACCCCTGCACCAGATTCTGAGTGCACCAGTTTTAGTAAATCTCCCTCAATGTTCTTTAGACTTTTCTCTGCTTTTTAATTTATTAATTTCATACCTATCAGTGCTGTCCATTCCCCTCAGGGCCTGTGCACACAGCAGCGGTTTATGGTGTGGAAGTTGTCCATTCAGGCTGCGGCGAGGGGGCGGTGCGCTGCACATTTCAGTGCATTCCTGGCCTGTAGCAGAGGCTGAAGAGTCCTCACCTGGCCTGTGGTGAAGGCTAAAGGGTCCTAACCTGGTCTGTGGAAGAGGCTAAAGAGTCATTACCTGGCCTGTGGTGAAGGCTAAAGGGTCATAACCTGGTCTGTGGAAGAGGCTAAAGAGTCATTACCTGGCCTGTGGTGAAGGCTAAAGGGTCCTAACCTGGTCTGTGGAAGAGGCTAAAGAGTCATTACCTGGGCTGTGATAATGGCCTCAAGAGTCCTAACCTAAACAGCTCGTAGAAGCCTGAAGTATCCTAGCCTGGCCTGTGGCAGGGACCTGAAGAGTCCCAACCTATCCTATGTTAGATCCTGAAATATCCTGGCCTGGCCAGGGGTAGAGCCAGACGAGTCCTAACCTTTCCTGTGGAAGAGGCTAAAGAGTGCTAACCTAAACCGGTGGGGGAAGCCTAAAGTATCCTAGCCTGGCTTGAGGCAGAGGCAGAAGAGTCCTAACCCAGCCTGTGACAAAGGCCCAAGGGGCCCTGCCCTGTCATGTGGCAGAGGCAGAAGAGTCCCAACCTGAACCGGTGGAAGAAGCCTGAAGTATCCTAGCCTGGTCTGTGGCAGAGGCAAAAGAGTCCTATCCTTGCCTGTAGCAGAGACCTGAAGAGTCCTAACCTGGCCTGTATCAGAGGCCTGAAGAGTCCTAACCTGACCTGTATCAGAGGCCTGAGGAGTCCTAACCTGGCCTGTAGCAGAGACCTGAAGAGTCCTAACCTGGCCTGTATCAGAGGCCTGAAGAGTCCTAACATGGCCTGTAGCAGAGGCCTGAAGAGTCCTAACCTGGCCTGTATCAGAGGCCTGAAGAGTCCTAACCTGACCTGTATCAGAGGCCTGAGGAGTCCTAACCTGGCCTGTAGCAGAGGCCTGAAGAGTCCTAACCTGGCCTGTAGCAGAGACCTGAAGAGTCCTAACCTGGCCTGTATCAGAGGCCTGAAGAGTCCTAACATGGCCTGTAGCAGAGGCCTGAAGAGTCCTAACCTGGCCTGTATCAGAGGCCTGAAGAGTCCTAACATGGCCTGTATCAGAGGCCTGAAGAGTCCTAAATTGGCCTGTGGAAGAGGCCGAAGAGTCCTAACCCAGCCTGTGACAAAGGCCCAAGGGGCCTTGCCCTGTCATGTGGCAGAGGCAGAAGAGTCCTAACCTGAACCGATGGAAGAAGCCTGAAGTATCCTAGCCTGGCCTGTAGCAGAGGCCTGAAGAGTCCTAACCTGGCCTGTAGCAGAGGCCCAAGGGGTCCTACCCTGGCCTGTGGCAGAGGCGGAAGAGTCCTTACCTGGGCTGTGGTAGAGGCCTAAAGAGTCCTAACCTAAACAGCTGGTAGAAGCCTGAAGTATCCTAGCCTGGCCTGTGACAGAGACCTGAAGAGTCCCAACCTAGCCTGTGTTAGATGCTGAAATATCCTGGCCTGGTCAGGGGTAGAGGCAGAAGAGTCCTAACCTGTCCTGTGGAAGTGGCTAAAGAGTGCTAACCTAAACCGGTGGGAGAAGCCTGACGTATCCTAGCCTGACCTGTGGAAGAGGCTGAAGAGTCCTAACCTGGCTTGTGGAAGTGGCTAAAGAGTGCTAACCTAAACCGGTGGGAGAAGCCTGACGTATCCTAGCCTGACCTGTGGAAGAGGCTGAAGAGTCCTAACCTGGCTTGTGGAAGTGGCTAAAGAGTGCTAACCTAAACTGGTGGGAGAAGCCTGAAGTATCCTAGCCTGGCCTGTGGCAGAGGCAGAAGGGTCCTAACCCAGCCTGTGGCAGAGGCCCAAGGGGTCCTACCCTGGCCTGTGGCAGAGGAGGAAGAGTCCTAACCTGGCCTTTAGCAGAGGCCCTAAGAACATAGCTCCCAACTGTCCCTGATTTTGAGGGACTGTCCCTTATTTGGAACAAAGTCCCTCTTTCCTCCTCATTTATCCCTCATTTTGGTCTAATCCATTAAGTTGTATATACAATGCCCTTGTTATCTTTCAAAAAGTGTTTCCCAGTGCTAAACCTTTCATCCAATTTGTAAATGGATGCATTTGTAAATTTCAAAAGCCAATATAAAGGAATAGTAGTGGTAAAAAAAAGCACTTGTGGGTTTGACCAATCTTTTTTTGTATAATTCTCCTTTAAGGGGGGGGGGGGGGGGGGGTGGCAGGGGGTGTGTTCTATGCCTGCATACTTTTGCTAATAGGTGTCCTTCATTCCCATCTCGAAAAGTTTGAAGGTTTGCTTAAGAGTCCTAACCTGGCTTGTAGCAGAGGCTAAAGAGTCCTAACCTGGCTTGTAGCAGAGGCTAAAGAGTCCTAGCCTGGTCTGTGGCAGAAGCTAAAGAGCCCTAACTTGGCCTGTAGTAAAGGCCTGAAGAGCCCTAACCTAAACCGGTGGGAGAAGCCTGAAGTATCCTGACCTGAAATGTGGCAGTGGCTGAAGAGTCCTAACCTGGCCTGTGGCAGAGGCCTGAAGTGTCCTAGCCTGGCCCATAGTACAGGCCCAAAGAGTCCTAACCTAAACCTGGGGCAGAATCCTGAAGAGTCCTAACCTGGCCTGTGGCAGAGGCCTGAAGTGTCCTAGCCTGGCCCATAGTACAGGCCCAAAGAGTCCTAACCTAAACCTGGGGCAGAATCCTGAAGAGTCCTAACCTGGCCTGTGGAAGAGGCTAAAGAGTCCTAACCTGAACCAGTGGGAGAAACCTGAAGTGTCCTAGCCTGGCCCATAGTAGAGGCCCAAAGAGTCCTAACCTAAACATGGGGCAGAATCCTGAAGTGTCCTAGCCTGGCCTGTGGCAGAGGCCCAAAGAGTGAGTCCTAACCTGGCCTGTTTCAGAGGCCTGAAAACATCTAATATGGCTTGTGGCAGAAGCTGACAAGTCCTAACCTGACCTATGGCAGAGGCCAAAGAACCCAAAAGGTAGCCATCCATCTGGGTCCACAGAATCAACACCATCCTGTGGCAGAACAGCTGACCAGTGGCAGAGGTCAAAAGATACTGGAAGATAGTCACCCGCCTCGGCCTAAAGAGTCCTGTGAAAAGTCCCTGAGTAGAAGGAACTTTTGCTTCTATTTTTGGGTATCCTGTACCTCCAACCCTCTGCCTCCATGATAATTGAGGATTGAGTACGACGATGTGAAGTTTGTCTGCCCCCTCTGGTTGGTCGGTGGGTGTTTGGGTGCTGCTACAGGGCCAGACACCAGTAGGAAGGCAGGAGAGCGCCTAAAAATCCAGCACCTCCTGAGGAGGGTCATTGCTACACAACCATTGACTACGACCAGCATGTGGAGAAAATTCATGGTGATTTTCTTTTATTGTCACATAGACAGGGAGAGGAGTGTGCCGTCCTCGCTCCATCAATAAGATAAATAGAATGGAATATTTTCATTATCCCATCCTCTCATTTTGTTCTTCAAATTTCCCTTCCAGAAATCCCATTTCTTTGTGATGCCCTCGGGGGTGAGTGACCTCCGTCTGCCCATCTGGAGAACAAATGAAGGAGGAGGACGGTAATCTCCCAGCATCTTCCGTTTCATTTCTTTATTTGGATTGCCGCGGTGCACAAGCTTTTTATTATAGTCAGAGAAGAACCTGGCTGGATGGAGTTAGTCAGAAAATAAGAAATGAGGGGAGGGATGGAAGAATGGAAGTACGGTTGGATGGACAGCTAAAAAGAATGATGGAGGGAGGTATGGAAAGAAGGAAGGAGAAATGGAAGTGTGAATGATAAATAATATTCTCCAGACCCCTGGTGCCCTACCGGTGGCCTAAGGGATCCAACGAGCTCCTAGGTTGTTACCTTGAAGCCCTGAGTGGCCGATGGCCAGTGATTACCCTTTCTTTGGGTCAAAGAAGGAAAATATAGAAACACAAAACATAGAAGAAGGACAGCAGAAAAAGACCAAAAGCCCCATCAAGTCTTCCTCTTTTTGGATTTTTTTTAAGCCTAATTGTCTCAGTATAGTGTAGATCAAATGCACAATGGTGCTGCTGCTGCTGCATTCTCTATTTGGGCCAGCAGATGGAGACAGAACACCCAACCTGGGAAAAAGATACTGGCAGAGAAACCAACATAAGAGATACCCCAGGGCAAGGATGCTGCCTCCCCGTCCCTGCTGCTAGTTCATCCCGTAGAAAGGGTGTAATGCCCTACGCCCATACTCTGCCCCCTTGCTCCTGCTGCCCATGGATGGCATGGAGCGTGCACTACACATGCCTAGCTAATAGCTTGTTTTCTAGTAGCTAGAAGGTAATTGCGCAGGATGGGGTGGAGAGTGGGCATAGTGGGACAGCAGTAGCTGTCGGAGAAGACATGAAGTTAAGGCCCTCTGGTTGCCAGCCACTGATCTGAAGTGCGCATGCGGTGAGGGGGTGCACCCCCCTACCTCAGTTATCCAGGACAGCTGCCCCTCCCGTCCACCCCTTTATCCTGGTCCTGCCCTGGCACAATGGGCACTGAGGCTTTACCTTCATGTGAAACTCTAACAGCAGGGAAATAGAACCAAAAACTGGATCACTTTTACAGTAGCCACCTGCTGTGATTCCTGTGTGCTCTCCTGTTCCTGAAGGGAGTCCAGGACCATGGCAAGTGGTCAGGATGGCTCCCCACAGAGGAGATGGGGGAACATCCATTCCCCCATCTCCTCTGTGACCAATGATCCTGGAAGCTGTCATTCCTTGGCTGTTACCGCAAGGTGAGCATCTAACCAAGCATGATTTGTGCTTGGTCAGTTGCTGTGGAGGGCAAAGGGAGACATCAGGGGTCTAATAAGACCCATAAAGAGTACCTGTCAACTGCTCAAAGCTATCACAAAGGGGGCTTTTTGTGGCGCAGATTCCCCCTGTTTAAACCCCTGGTATGTCAGCAAAGCCCCCTTAACGGCTCCTAAAAAGTTTATAAAAAAAAAAATGTAAAAAAATAATAAAAAATAAAATATTAAAAATAAAAACTACTGACACCATTCACTGCTCTACTGACACCAATCTCTACCCTACTGACACCATCCACTGCTCTACTGACACCAAACTTTACCCTACTGACACCATCCACTGCTCTAATGACACCATCCACTGCCCTACTGACACCGTCCACTGCTCTACTGACACCGTCCACTGCTCTACTGACACCGTCCACTGCTCTACTGACACCGTCCACTGCTCTACTGACACCATCCACTGCCCTACTGACACTGTCCACTGCTCTACTGACACCATCCACTGCTCTACTGACACCATCCACTGCCCTACTGACACTGTCCACTGCTCTACTGACACCATCCACTGCTCTTCTGACACCGTCCACTGCTCTACTGACACCATCCACTGCCCTACTGACACCGTCCACTGCTCTACTGACACCGTCCACTGCTCTACTGACACCGTCCACTGCTCTACTGACACCGTCCACTGCCCTACTGACACCGTCCACTGCTCTACTGACACCATCCACTGCTCTACTGACACCGTCCACTGCTCTACTGACACCGTCCACTGCTCTACTGACATGATCCACTGCTCTACTGACACCGTCCACTGCTCTACTGACACCGTCCACTGCTCTACTGACACCATCCACTGCTCTACTGACACCGTCCACTGCTCTACTGACACCATCCACTGCTCTACTGACACCATCCACTGCTCTACTGACACCGTCCACTGCTCTACTGACACCGTCCTCTGCTCTACTGACACCGTCCTCTGCTCTACAGACACCGTCCACTGCCCTACTGACACCGTCCTCTGCTCTACTGACACCATTCACTGCCCTACTGACACCATCCACTGCTCTACTGACACCGTACACTGCTCTACTGACACCATCCACTGTTCTACTGACACCGTCCACTGCTCTACTGACACCATCCACTGCTCTACTGACACCGTCCACTGCTCTACTGACACCGTCCTCTGCTCTACTGACACCGTCCTCTGCTCTACAGACACCGTCCACTGCCCTACTGACACCGTCCTCTGCTCTACTGACACCATTCACTGCCCTACTGACACCATCCACTGCTCTACTGACACCGTACACTGCTCTACTGACACCATCCACTGTTCTACTGACACCGTCCACTGCTCTACTGACACCGTCCACTGTTCTACTGACACCATCCACTGCTCTACTGACACCATCCACTGCTCTACTGACACCATCCACTGCTCTACTGACACCATCCACTGCCCTACTGACACTGTCCACTGCTCTACTGACACCATCCACTGCTCTACTGACACCGTCCACTGTTCTACTGACACCGTCCACTGCTCTACTGACACCATCCACTGCTCTACTGACACCGTCCACTGCTCTACTGACACTGTCCACTGCTCTACTGACACCGTCCACTGTTCTACTGACACCATCCACTGCTCTACTGACACCATCCACTGCTCTACTGACATCATCCACTGCTATACTGACACCGTCCACTGCTCTACTGACACCATCCACTGCTCTACTGACACGTCCACTGTTCTACTGACACAGTCCACTGTTCTACTGACACCGTCCACTGCTCTACTGACACCGTCCACTGCTCTACTGACACCGTCCACTGCTCTACTGACACCATCCACTGTTCTACTGACACCATCCACTGCTCTACTGACATCATCCACTGCTCTACTGACACCGTCCACTGCTATACTGACACCGTTCACTGCTCTACTGACACCATCCACTGCTCTACTGACACCGTCCACTGCTCTACTGACACCATCCACTGCTCTACTGACACCGTCCACTGCTCTACTGACACCATCCACTGTTCTACTGACACCGTCCACTGCTCTACTGACACCATCCACTGCTCTACTGACACCGTCCACTGCTCTACTGACACTGTCCACTGCTCTACTGACACCGTCCACTGTTCTACTGACACCATCCACTGCTCTACTGACACCATCCACTGCTCTACTGACATCATCCATTGCTATACTGACACCGTCCACTGCTCTACTGACACCATCCACTGCTCTACTGACACGTCCACTGTTCTACTGACACAGTCCACTGTTCTACTGACACCGTCCACTGCTCTACTGACACCGTCCACTGCTCTACTGACACCGTCCACTGCTCTACTGACACCATCCACTGTTCTACTGACACCATCCACTGCTCTACTGACATCATCCACTGCTCTACTGACACCGTCCACTGCTATACTGACACCGTTCACTGCTCTACTGACACCATCCACTGCTCTACTGACACCGTCCACTGCTCTACTGACACCATCCACTGCTCTACTGACACCATCCACTGCTCTACTGACACCGTCCACTGCTATACTGACACCGTTCACTGCTCTACTGACACCATCCACTGCTCTACTGACACCGTCCATTGCTCTACTGACACCATCCACTGCTCTACTGACACCATCCACTGCTCTACTGACACCGTCCACTGCTCTACTGACACCATCCACTGCTCTACTGACACCGTCCACTGCTCTACTGACACCATCCACTGCTCTACTGACACCATCCACTGCTCTACTGACACCGTCCACTGCTCTACTGACACCATCCACTGCCATACTGACACCGTCCTCTGCTCTACTGACACCGTCCTCTGTTCTACTGACACCATCCTCTGCTCTACAGACACCATCCACTGCCCTACTGACACCGTCCACTGCCCTACTGACACCGTCCTCTGCTCTACTGACACCGTCCACTGCTCTACTGACACCATCCACTGCCCTACTGACACCATCCACTGCTCTACTGACACCGTACACTGCTCTACTGACACCATCCACTGTTCTACTGACACCGTCCACTGCTCTACTGACACCGTCCACTGTTCTACTGACACCATCCACTGCTCTACTGACACCGTCCACTGCTCTACTGACACCATCCACTGCTCTACTGACACCATCCACTGCTCTACTGACACCGTCCACTGCTCTACTGACACCATCCACTGCTCTACTGACACCGTCCACTGCTCTACTGACACCATCCACTGCTCTACTGACACCATCCACTGCTCTACTGACACCGTCCACTGCTCTACTGACACCATCCACTGCCCTACTGACACCGTCCTCTGCTCTACTGACACCGTCCTCTGTTCTACTGACACCATCCTCTGCTCTACAGACACCATCCACTGCCCTACTGACACCGTCCACTGCCCTACTGACACCGTCCTCTGCTCTACTGACACCGTCCACTGCTCTACTGACACCATCCACTGCCCTACTGACACCATCCACTGCTCTACTGACACCGTACACTGCTCTACTGACACCATCCACTGTTCTACTGACACCGTCCACTGCTCTACTGACACCGTCCACTGTTCTACTGACACCTTCCACTGCTCTACTGACACCATCCACTGCTCTACTGACACCATCCACTGCCCTACTGACACTGTCCACTGCTCTACTGACACCATCCACTGCTCTACTGACACCGTCCACTGTTCTACTGACACCGTCCTCTGCCCTACTGACACCATCCACTGCTCTACTGACACCGTCCACTGCTCTACTGACACCATCCACTGCCCTACTGACACCGTCCTCTGCTCTACTGACACCGTCCTCTGTTCTACTGACACCATCCTCTGCTCTACAGACACCATCCACTGCCCTACTGACACCGTCCACTGCCCTACTGACACCGTCCTCTGCTCTACTGACACCGTCCACTGCTCTACTGACACCATCCACTGCCCTACTGACACCATCCACTGCTCTACTGACACCGTACACTGCTCTACTGACACCATCCACTGTTCTACTGACACCGTCCACTGCTCTACTGACACCGTCCACTGTTCTACTGACACCATCCACTGCTCTACTGACACCGTCCACTGCTCTACTGACACCATCCACTGCTCTACTGACACCATCCACTGCTCTACTGACACCGTCCACTGCTCTACTGACACCATCCACTGCTCTACTGACACCGTCCACTGCTCTACTGACACCATCCACTGCTCTACTGACACCGTCCACTGCTATACTGACACCGTTCACTGCTCTACTGACACCATCCACTGTTCTACTGACACCGTCCACTGCTCTACTGACACCGTCCACTGTTCTACTGACACCATCCACTGCTCTACTGACACCGTCCACTGCTCTACTGACACCATCCACTGCTCTACTGACACCATCCACTGCTCTACTGACACCGTCCACTGCTCTACTGACACCATCCACTGCTCTACTGACACCGTCCACTGCTCTACTGACACCATCCACTGCTCTACTGACACCGTCCACTGCTATACTGACACCGTTCACTGCTCTACTGACACCATCCACTGCTCTACTGACACCGTCCACTGCTCTACTGACACCATCCACTGCTCTACTGACACCGTCCACTGCTCTACTGACACCATCCACTGTTCTACTGACACCATCCACTGCTCTACTGACACCATCCACTGCTCTACTGACACCATCCACTGCCCTACTGACACTGTCCACTGCTCTACTGACACCATCCACTGCTCTACTGACACCGTCCACTGTTCTACTGACACCGTCCACTGCTCTACTGACACCATCCACTGCTCTACTGACACCGTCCACTGCTCTACTGACACTGTCCACTGCTCTACTGACACCGTCCACTGTTCTACTGACACCATCCACTGCTCTACTGACACCATCCACTGCTCTACTGACATCATCCACTGCTATACTGACACCGTCCACTGCTCTACTGACACCATCCACTGCTCTACTGACACGTCCACTGTTCTACTGACACAGTCCACTGTTCTACTGACACCGTCCACTGCTCTACTGACACCGTCCACTGCTCTACTGACACCATCCACTGTTCTACTGACACCATCCACTGCTCTACTGACATCATCCACTGCTCTACTGACACCGTCCACTGCTATACTGACACCGTTCACTGCTCTACTGACACCATCCACTGCTCTACTGACACCGTCCACTGCTCTACTGACACCATCCACTGCTCTACTGACACCGTCCACTGCTCTACTGACACCATCCACTGTTCTACTGACACCGTCCACTGCTCTACTGACACCATCCACTGCTCTACTGACACCGTCCACTGCTCTACTGACACTGTCCACTGCTCTACTGACACCGTCCACTGTTCTACTGACACCATCCACTGCTCTACTGACACCATCCACTGCTCTACTGACATCATCCACTGCTATACTGACACCGTCCACTGCTCTACTGACACCATCCACTGCTCTACTGACACGTCCACTGTTCTACTGACACAGTCCACTGTTCTACTGACACCGTCCACTGCTCTACTGACACCGTCCACTGCTCTACTGACACCGTCCACTGCTCTACTGACACCATCCACTGTTCTACTGACACCATCCACTGCTCTACTGACATCATCCACTGCTCTACTGACACCGTCCACTGCTATACTGACACCGTTCACTGCTCTACTGACACCATCCACTGCTCTACTGACACCATCCACTGCTCTACTGACACCATCCACTGCTCTACTGACACCATCCACTGCTCTACTGACACCGTCCACTGCTATACTGACACCGTTCACTGCTCTACTGACACCATCCACTGCTCTACTGACACCGTCCACTGCTCTACTGACACCATCCACTGCTCTACTGACACCATCCACTGCTCTACTGACACCGTCCACTGCTCTACTGACACCATCCACTGCTCTACTGACACCGTCCACTGCTCTACTGACACCATCCACTGCTCTACTGACACCATCCACTGCTCTACTGACACCGTCCACTGCTCTACTGACACCATCCACTGCCCTACTGACACCGTCCTCTGCTCTACTGACACCGTCCTCTGTTCTACTGACACCATCCTCTGCTCTACAGACACCATCCACTGCCCTACTGACACCGTCCACTGCCCTACTGACACCGTCCTCTGCTCTACTGACACCGTCCACTGCTCTACTGACACCATCCACTGCCCTACTGACACCATCCACTGCTCTACTGACACCGTACACTGCTCTACTGACACCATCCACTGTTCTACTGACACCGTCCACTGCTCTACTGACACCGTCCACTGTTCTACTGACACCATCCACTGCTCTACTGACACCGTCCACTGCTCTACTGACACCATCCACTGCTCTACTGACACCATCCACTGCTCTACTGACACCGTCCACTGCTCTACTGACACCATCCACTGCTCTACTGACACCGTCCACTGCTCTACTGACACCATCCACTGCTCTACTGACACCATCCACTGCTCTACTGACACCGTCCACTGCTCTACTGACACCATCCACTGCCCTACTGACACCGTCCTCTGCTCTACTGACACCGTCCTCTGTTCTACTGACACCATCCTCTGCTCTACAGACACCATCCACTGCCCTACTGACACCGTCCACTGCCCTACTGACACCGTCCTCTGCTCTACTGACACCGTCCACTGCTCTACTGACACCATCCACTGCCCTACTGACACCATCCACTGCTCTACTGACACCGTACACTGCTCTACTGACACCATCCACTGTTCTACTGACACCGTCCACTGCTCTACTGACACCGTCCACTGTTCTACTGACACCTTCCACTGCTCTACTGACACCATCCACTGCTCTACTGACACCATCCACTGCCCTACTGACACTGTCCACTGCTCTACTGACACCATCCACTGCTCTACTGACACCGTCCACTGTTCTACTGACACCGTCCTCTGCCCTACTGACACCATCCACTGCTCTACTGACACCGTCCACTGCTCTACTGACACCATCCACTGCCCTACTGACACCGTCCTCTGCTCTACTGACACCGTCCTCTGTTCTACTGACACCATCCTCTGCTCTACAGACACCATCCACTGCCCTACTGACACCGTCCACTGCCCTACTGACACCGTCCTCTGCTCTACTGACACCGTCCACTGCTCTACTGACACCATCCACTGCCCTACTGACACCATCCACTGCTCTACTGACACCGTACACTGCTCTACTGACACCATCCACTGTTCTACTGACACCGTCCACTGCTCTACTGACACCGTCCACTGTTCTACTGACACCATCCACTGCTCTACTGACACCGTCCACTGCTCTACTGACACCATCCACTGCTCTACTGACACCATCCACTGCTCTACTGACACCGTCCACTGCTCTACTGACACCATCCACTGCTCTACTGACACCGTCCACTGCTCTACTGACACCATCCACTGCTCTACTGACACCGTCCACTGCTATACTGACACCGTTCACTGCTCTACTGACACCATCCACTGCTCTACTGACACCGTCCACTGCTCTACTGACACCATCCACTGCTCTACTGACACCGTCCACTGCTCTACTGACACCATCCACTGTTCTACTGACACCGTCCACTGCTCTACTGACACCATCCACTGCTCTACTGACACCGTCCACTGCTCTACTGACACTGTCCACTGCTCTACTGACACCGTCCACTGTTCTACTGACACCATCCACTGCTCTACTGACACCATCCACTGCTCTACTGACATCATCCACTGCTATACTGACACCGTCCACTGCTCTACTGACCCCATCCACTGCTCTACTGACACGTCCACTGTTCTACTGACACAGTCCACTGTTCTACTGACACCGTCCACTGCTCTACTGACACCGTCCACTGCTCTACTGACACCGTCCACTGCTCTACTGACACCATCCACTGTTCTACTGACACCATCCACTGCTCTACTGACATCATCCACTGCTCTACTGACACCGTCCACTGCTATACTGACACCGTTCACTGCTCTACTGACACCATCCACTGCTCTACTGACACCGTCCACTGCTCTACTGACACCATCCACTGCTCTACTGACACCATCCACTGCTCTACTGACACCGTCCACTGCTATACTGACACCGTTCACTGCTCTACTGACACCATCCACTGCTCTACTGACACCGTCCACTGCTCTACTGACACCATCCACTGCTCTACTGACACCATCCACTGCTCTACTGACACCGTCCACTGCTCTACTGACACCATCCACTGCTCTACTGACACCGTCCACTGCTCTACTGACACCATCCACTGCTCTACTGACACCATCCACTGCTCTACTGACACCGTCCACTGCTCTACTGACACCATCCACTGCCCTACTGACACCGTCCTCTGCTCTACTGACACCGTCCTCTGTTCTACTGACACCATCCTCTGCTCTACAGACACCATCCACTGCTCTACTGACACCGTCCACTGCCCTACTGACACCGTCCTCTGCTCTACTGACACCGTCCACTGCTCTACTGACACCATCCACTGCCCTACTGACACCATCCACTGCTCTACTGACACCGTACACTGCTCTACTGACACCATCCACTGTTCTACTGACACCGTCCACTGCTCTACTGACACCGTCCACTGTTCTACTGACACCATCCACTGCTCTACTGACACCATCCACTGCTCTACTGACACCATCCACTGCCCTACTGACACCGTCCACTGCTCTACTGACACCATCCACTGCTCTACTGACACCGTCCACTGTTCTACTGACACCGTCCTCTGCCCTACTGACACCATCCACTGCCCTACTGACACCGTCCTCTGCTCTACTGACACCGTCCACTGCTCTACTGACACCATCCACTGCTCTACTGACACCGTCCACTGCTCTACTGACACTGTCCACTGCTCTACTGACACCGTCCACTGTTCTACTGACACCATCCACTGCTCTACTGACACCATCCACTGCTCTACTGACACCGTCCACTGCTCTACTGACACCGTCCTCTGCTCTACTGACACCGTCCTCTGCTCTACAGACACCATCCACTGCCCTACTGACACCGTCCACTGCCCTACTGACACCGTCCTCTGCTCTACTGACACCATTCACTGCCCTACTGACACCATCCACTACTCTACTGACACCGTACACTGCTCTACTGACACCATCCACTGTTCTACTGACACCGTCCACTGCTCTACTGACACCGTCCACTGTTCTACTGACACCATCCACTGCTCTACTGACACCATCCACTGCTCTACTGACACCATCCACTGCCCTACTGACACTGTCCACTGCTCTACTGACACCATCCACTGCTCTACTGACACCGTCCACTGCTCTACTGACACCGTCCACTGTTCTACTGACACCGTCCACTGCTCTACTGACACCATCCACTGCCCTACTGACACTGTCCACTGCTCTACTGACACCATCCACTGCTCTACTGACACCGTCCACTGCTCTACTGACACCGTCCACTGTTCTACTGACACCGTCCACTGCTCTACTGACACCGTCCACTGCCCTACTGACACCGTCCACTGCTCTACTGACACCGTCCACTGCTCTACTGACACCGTCCACTGCTCTACTGACACCGTCCACTGTTCTACTGACACCGTCCACTGCTCTACTGACATCATCCACTGCTAAACTGACACCGTCCACTGCTCTACTGACACCATCCACTGCTCTACTGACACGTCCACTGTTCTACTGACACAGTCCACTGTTCTACTGACACCGTCCACTGCTCTACTGACACCGTCCACTGCTCTACTGACACCGTCCACTGCTCTACTGACACCATCCACTGTTCTACTGACACCATCCACTGCTCTACTGACATCATCCACTGCTCTACTGACACCATCCACTGCTCTACTGACACCGTCCACTGCTATACTGACACCGTTCACTGCTCTACTGACACCATCCACTGCTCTACTGACACCGTCCACTGCTCTACTGACACCATCCACTGCTCTACTGACACCATCCACTGCTCTACTGACACCGTCCACTGCTCTACTGACACCATCCACTGCTCTACTGACACCGTCCACTGCTCTACTGACACCATCCACTGCTCTACTGACACCATCCACTGCTCTACTGACACCGTCCACTGCTCTACTGACACCATCCTCTGCTCTACAGACACCATCCACTGCCCTACTGACACCGTCCACTGCCCTACTGACACCGTCCTCTGCTCTACTGACACCGTCCACTGCTCTACTGACACCATCCACTGCCCTACTGACACCATCCACTGCTCTACTGACACCGTACACTGCTCTACTGACACCATCCACTGTTCTACTGACACCGTCCACTGCTCTACTGACACCGTCCACTGTTCTACTGACACCATCCACTGCTCTACTGACACCATCCACTGCTCTACTGACACCATCCACTGCCCTACTGACACTGTCCACTGCTCTACTGACACCATCCACTGCTCTACTGACACCGTCCACTGTTCTACTGACACCGTCCACTGCTCTACTGACACCATCAACTGCTCTACTGACACCGTCCACTGCTCTACTGACACCGTCCACTGTTCTACTGACACCGTCCACTGCTCTACTGACATCATCCACTGCTATACTAACACCGTCCACTGCTCTACTGACACCGTCCACTGCTCTACTGACACCGTCCTCTGCTCTACTGACACCGTCCACTGCTCTACTGACACCGTCCACTGCTCTACTGACACCATCCACTGCTCTACTGACACCGTCCACTGCTCTACTGACACCATCCACTGCTCTACTGACACCGTCCACTGCTCTACTGACACCGTCCACTGTTCTACTGACACCATCCACTGCTCTACTGACACCGTCCTCTGCTCTACTGACACCGTCCATTGCTCTACTGACACCATCCACTGCTCTACTGACACCGTCCTCTGCCCTACTGACACCATCCACTGCCCTACTGACACCGTCCTCTGCTCTACTGACACCGTCCACTGCTCTACTGACACCATCCACTGCTCTACTGACACCGTCCACTGCTCTACTGACACTGTCCACTGCTCTACTGACACCGTCCACTGTTCTACTGACACCATCCACTGCTCTACTGACACCATCCACTGCTCTACTGACACCATCCACTGCCCTACTGACACCATCCACTGCTCTACTGACACCGTCCACTGCTCTACTGACACCGTCCACTGCTCTACTGACACCGTCCACTGCTCTACTGACACCATCCACAGCCCTACTGACACCGTCCACTGCTCTACTGACACCGTCCACTGCTCTACTGACACCGTCCACTGCCCTACTGACACCGTCCACTGCTCTACTGACACCATCCACTGCCCTACTGACACCATCCACTGCCCTACTGACACCATCCACTGCCCTACTGACACCATCCACTGCTCTACTGACACCATCCACTGCTCTACTGACACCGTCCACTGCTCTACTGACACCATCCACTGCTATACTGACACTGTCCACTGCTCTACTGACACCGTCCACTGCCCAACTGACACTGTCCACTGCTCTACTGACACCATCCACTGCCCTACCGACACCGTCCACTGCTCTACTGACACCGTCCACTGTTCTACTGACACCATCCTCTGCTCTACTGACACCATCCACTGCTCTACTGACACCGTCCACTGCTCTACTGACACCATCCACTGCTCTACTGACACCGTCCACTGCCCTACTGACACCATCCACTGCTCTACTGACACCGTCCACTGCTCTACTGACACCATCCACTGCTATACTGACACTGTCCACTGATCTACTGACACCATCCACTGCTCTACTGGCACCGTCCTCTGCTCTACTGACACCGTCCACTGCTCTACTGACACTGTCCACTGCTCTACTGACACCGTCCACTGCTCTACTGACACCGTCCACTGCTCTACTGACACCATCCACTGTTCTACTGACACCGTCCACTGCTCTACTGACACCGTCCACTGTTCTACTGACACCATCCACTGCTCTACTGACACCATTCACTGCTCTACTGACACCATCCACTGCCCTACTGACACTGTCCACTGCTCTACTGACACCATCCACTGCTCTACTGACACCGTCCACTGTTCTACTGACACCGTCCTCTGCCCTACTGACACCATCCACTGCCCTACTGACACCGTCCTCTGCTCTACTGACACCGTCCACTGCTCTACTGACACCATCCACTGCTCTACTGACACCGTCCACTGCTCTACTGACACTGTCCACTGCTCTACTGACACCGTCCACTGTTCTACTGACACCATCCACTGCTCTACTGACACCATCCACTGCTCTACTGACACCGTCCACTGCTCTACTGACACCGTCCTCTGCTCTACTGACACCGTCCTCTGCTCTACAGACACCATCCACTGCCCTACTGACACCGTCCACTGCCCTACTGACACCGTCCTCTGCTCTACTGACACCATTCACTGCCCTACTGACACCATCCACTACTCTACTGACACCGTACACTGCTCTACTGACACCATCCACTGTTCTACTGACACCGTCCACTGCTCTACTGACACCGTCCACTGTTCTACTGACACCATCCACTGCTCTACTGACACCATCCACTGCTCTACTGACACCATCCACTGCCCTACTGACACTGTCCACTGCTCTACTGACACCATCCACTGCTCTACTGACACCGTCCACTGTTCTACTGACACCGTCCACTGCTCTACTGACACCATCAACTGCTCTACTGACACCGTCCACTGCTCTACTGACACCGTCCACTGTTCTACTGACACCGTCCACTGCTCTACTGACATCATCCACTGCTAAACTGACTCCGTCCACTGCTCTACTGACACCATCCACTGCTCTACTGACACGTCCACTGTTCTACTGACACAGTCCACTGTTCTACTGACACCGTCCACTGCTCTACTGACACCGTCCACTGCTCTACTGACACCGTCCACTGCTCTACTGACACCATCCACTGTTCTACTGACACCATCCACTGCTCTACTGACATCATCCACTGCTCTACTGACACCATCCACTGCTCTACTGACACCGTCCACTGCTATACTGACACCGTTCACTGCTCTACTGACACCATCCACTGCTCTACTGACACCGTCCACTGCTCTACTGACACCATCCACTGCTCTACTGACACCATCCACTGCTCTACTGACACCGTCCACTGCTCTACTGACACCATCCACTGCTCTACTGACACCGTCCACTGCTCTACTGACACCATCCACTGCTCTACTGACACCATCCACTGCTCTACTGACACCGTCCACTGCTCTACTGACACCATCCACTGCCCTACTGACACCGTCCTCTGCTCTACTGACACCGTCCTCTGTTCTACTGACACCATCCTCTGCTCTACAGACACCATCCACTGCCCTACTGACACCGTCCACTGCCCTACTGACACCGTCCTCTGCTCTACTGACACCGTCCACTGCTCTACTGACACCATCCACTGCCCTACTGACACCATCCACTGCTCTACTGACACCGTACACTGCTCTACTGACACCATCCACTGTTCTACTGACACCGTCCACTGCTCTACTGACACCGTCCACTGTTCTACTGACACCATCCACTGCTCTACTGACACCATCCACTGCTCTACTGACACCATCCACTGCCCTACTGACACTGTCCACTGCTCTACTGACACCATCCACTGCTCTACTGACACCGTCCACTGTTCTACTGACACCGTCCACTGCTCTACTGACACCATCAACTGCTCTACTGACACCGTCCACTGCTCTACTGACACCGTCCACTGTTCTACTGACACCGTCCACTGCTCTACTGACATCATCCACTGCTATACTGACACCGTCCACTGCTCTACTGACACCATCCACTGCTCTACTGACACGTCCACTGTTCTACTGACACAGTCCACTGTTCTACTGACACCGTCCACTGCTCTACTGACACCGTCCACTGCTCTACTGACACCGTCCACTGCTCTACTGACACCATCCACTGTTCTACTGACACCATCCACTGCTCTACTGACATCATCCACTGCTCTACTGACACCATCCACTGCTCTACTGACACCGTCCACTGCTATACTGACACCGTTCACTGCTCTACTGACACCATCCACTGCTATACTGACACCGTCCACTGCTCTACTGACACCATCCACTGCTCTACTGACACCATCCACTGCTCTACTGACACCGTCCACTGCTCTACTGACACCATCCACTGCTCTATTGACACCGTCCACTGCTCTACTGACACCATCCACTGCTCTACTGACACCGTCCACTGCTCTACTGACACCGTCCACTGCCCTAATGACACCATCCACTGCTCTACTGACACCGTCCTCTGCTCTACTGACACCGTCCACTGCTCTACTGACACCATCCACTGCTCTACTGACACCGTCCACTGCCCTACTGACACCATCCACTGCCCTACTGACACCGTCCTCTGCTCTACTGACACCGTCCACTGCTCTACTGACACCATCCACTGCTCTACTGACACCGTCCACTGCTCTACTGACACCATCCACTGCTCTACTGACACCGTCCACTGCTCTACTGACACCGTCCACTGTTCTACTGACACCATCCACTGCTCTACTGACACCGTCCTCTGCTCTACTGACACCGTCCATTGCTCTACTGACACCATCCACTGCTCTACTGACACCGTCCACTGCTCTACTGACACCGTCCACTGTTCTACTGACACCATCCACTGCTCTACTGACACCGTCCTCTGCTCTACTGACACCATCCACTGCTCTACTGACACCATCCACTGCCCTACTGACACCATCCACTGCTCTACTGACACCGTCCACTGCTCTACTGACACCGTCCACTGCTCTACTGACACAGTCCACTGCTCTACTGACACCATCCACAGCCCTACTGACACCGTCCACTGCTCTACTGACACCGTCCACTGCCCTACTGACACCGTCCACTGCTCTACTGACACCATCCACTGCCCTACTGACACCATCCACTGCCCTACTGACACCATCCACTGCCCTACTGACACCGTCCACTGCTCTACTGACACCATCCACTGCTCTACTGACACCGTCCACTGCTCTACTGACACCATCCACTGCTATACTGACACTGTCCACTGCTCTACTGACACCGTCCACTGCCCAACTGACACTGTCCACTGCTCTACTGACACCGTCCTCTGCTCTACTGACACCATCCACTGCCCTACCGACACCGTCCACTGCTCTACTGACACCGTCCACTGTTCTACTGACACCATCCTCTGCTCTACTGACACCATCCACTGCTCTACTGACACCGTCCACTGCTCTACTGACACCATCCACTGCTCTACTGACACCGTCCACTGCCCTACTGACACCATCCACTGCTCTACTGACACCGTCCACTGCTCTACTGACACCATCCACTGCTATACTGACACTGTCCACTGATCTACTGACACCATCCACTGCTCTACTGACACCGTCCTCTGCTCTACTGACACCGTCCACTGCTCTACTGACACCGTCCACTGCTCTACTGACACCGTCAGTATGTATATATATATATACGCCTGCATGTGTTGGAGCTTTGAGGTGCACGCCTATGGTCGTCATCGCGAACGTCAGAGTGGGAGCAATAATTCTAGGGCCTTCATTCACAATTAACTCTAAATTGATGACCAGTAATGACTTTAAAGTGTCACCTAATTTTGGGCACTGTTGTTTTTTCGACATTTATAATTTTAACCACTTCAGCCCCAGGAAGGATTTATCCACTTCCTGACCAGGCCATTTTCTGCGACACTGCGTCGCTTTAACTCACAATTGCGCGGTCGTGCGATGTTGTACCCAAACAAAATTGACGTTCTTTTTTTCCCCACAAATAGAGCTTTATTTTGGGGGTATTTGATCACCTCTGCGGTTTTTTATTTTTTGAGCTATAAACAAAAAAAGAGCGACAATTTAAAAAAAACAAAGAAACATATTTTTTTGTTACATTCTGCTATAATACATAAAAAATAAAATAAAAAAAATATATATATATAAAACAAATGTATTCATCAGTTTAGGCCAATATGTATTCTGCATATTTTTGGTAAAAAAAAAAATCGCAATGAGCGTATATTATATGGTTACATAGTAGGCGAGGTTGAAAAAAGTCCACCAAGTCCAACTTATGTGTGTGATTATATAAATATATATAAATTATATATTGATTGGTTTGCGCAAAAGAAAGTGTCTACAAAATAGGGGAAAGAATTAGGGACTTTTTATTTTTTTAATTGTTTTTACTAGCAATGGCGGCGATCTGTGATTTTTTAGCGGGACTGCGACATTGCGATGGACGAATTTGACACTTATGCTGCGTACACACGAGCGGAATGTCCAACAGAAAAAGTCCGACAGAAGCTTTTCATTGTCTATTCCGATCGTGTGTGGGCCTCATCGGACTTTTTTTCCCCGAAAATTCTGACGGACCTAGAAATGGAACATGTTCTAAATATTTCCGACGGAACCAATTCCTATCGGGAAACCCGCTCGTCTGTATGCTGTTCCGACGGACCAAAAACGACGCATGCTCTGAAGCAAGTACGAGACGGAAGCGATTGGCTACTGGCTATTGAACTTCCTTTTTTCTAGTCCCGTCGTACGTGTTTTACGTCACCGCGTTCTGGACAGTCGGACTTTGGTATGAGCGTGTGTATGCAAGACAGCTTGAGCGGAATTCCGTCGGAGGAACCTTCGGAGTTTATTCCGACGGCAAAACCGGTTGTGTGTACGCGGCATTAGTGACACTTTTTGGGTTCCAGTGACACCAATACAGCAATCAGTGCTAAAAAAATGCACTGATTACTGTATAAATGACACTGGCGGGGAAAGGGGTTAACACTAGGGGGCAATCAAAGGGGTTAAATGTTCCCTAGGGAGGTGTTTCTAATTGTATGGGGAAATGGGCTGCCTGGGAGAAGAGAGAGATCGCTGTTCCTGATCACTAGGAACAGCAGATCTCTCTCTCCTCCCCTGACAAAACGGGGATCTGTTTGCTTACATTGACAGATCCCCGTTCTGTCTCTCTTTCCTGCGATCGCGGGTGGCTGGTGGGCCCCCGCAGAAGCGAGTGCACGAACCGACGTACCAGTACGTCGATTCGCGCAGCGGAGCCAACTTTCCGCAGTATAAATGTGGCGGCTGGTCGGCAACTGGTTAAATCGTGATGTAGAAAAAATGATCAGAAACTCCGGTTGTTGCTCTTAAAATGTCTTCATTTTATTGAATAGCCACAGTGAACAAACGCAGATTAAGTCAGTTGACGCGTTTCAGCCTATAAGGCCTTAATCATAACCGCCAGTTACGATTAAGGCCTTATAGGCTGAAACGCGTCAAGCGACTTAATCTGCAGTTGACGCATTTCAGCCTATATGGCCTTAATCTTAACCAGTGGTTATGATTAAGGCCTTATAGGTTGAAACGCATCAACCGACATAATCTGCAGTTGACGCGTTTCAGCCTATAAAGCCTTAATCATAACCGGTGGTTATGATTAAGGCCTTATAGGTTGAAACGCGTCAACTGACTTAATCTGCGTTTGTTCACTGTGGCTATTCAATAAAGTGAAGACATTTTAAGAGCAACAACCGGAGTGTGGATAATTTTTTTCTACATTACTCTACTCAGCCAGCGACTGTGGATCGAGCACCTGGGAGCTCTGCTATCTATGTGGTGTATGGGTAGTAGCAGTGACTTTTCTGTGCATACTTTAAATCATGATGTGTTTTGTTGTCTATTTACTCGACACAACATCATCTTTTATATTTCACATCTTTTATTGTGTTTGCGTGCAATAAAATAAATTTAAGTATATTTTTTTTTCCAGAAAATTTGTGTTTTATATAGAGCTGCACAAAAATCATGTGACGTCAAAAAATTGAAACTGCCACTATTTTATTCTCTAGGGCCTCTGCTTTCAGGAAATATATAATGTTTGGAGGTTCTAAGTAATTTGTAGCAAACAAAAAAATAAAAATACGCTCATTTAGACGTTTGTATAAAAAAATATTGTGTGGTAAAAAAGGAGTTAAAAGACAAATCTCCACATGTAATAATATAAGATAATACAATTGAGAAATAATAAGAATGTGAAGAGTGGAGTATTAACTGCGTCCCCGCATCGTCCGTTCTTTGTAAACACTCGTCTGCCCTTCATCCAGAGAATAAGATGGCGATGCGCTCTTCTGCTGTAAGTGGCGACCACTTCAAGGTTTGATTACATGTTGGCGCGGCGCGGCGGTGGCGGTCGTTCGCGGCACAACCTGTAATTCAGATGACGCATTGGACGGCTCCCGATAACGACTATCTCTCTTCAATAAACAGCTCGTGTTTTCCCAATCAATATCCCAGAACTCAACTTTATATAACACAATCACCAATCAGAATATCGGGGGGGGGGGGGGGGGATCGTTATCGGGATTATACGGGGCTGGGGAATAATCGCTCCTGTGACGGTGAAGTGATGCCTTTTCCCGCGATTAGCAGATTCGTGGATCATATGTGGGATTTATTCTCCTGGGTGCAGGGAATTTTCGAATCCGCAAAGAATCAAACGATCCGTGAATCTCAGGAAGATTCTCTGCGTAGGAGGGGCAAGAAAGTTCCAGCCAATGGAAATGGTTTCAGGAATTGGTGTAATGAGGATATCCTGCAAATACATTTTTTTCTTTAACTCCCTTTTTGTTCTGCAATTTTTTTTTCTGCTACATTGTTTCTTTATTGCATGCAGTGGCGGGACAAGGTCATCCAGAGCCCAGGGCGAACCTGCCAAAATGCGCCCCCCACCCCAAGATGTATGAGCATTATGTATTAACAAAAATCCCCTCCCCCCCAGGGCCATCTTTAATACTGATTGGGCAAACATGTTCTCGGGCCCTCCCGAATCAACTTATCAACTATTTGCGGGCAGTGCATGGCTCAAGGGGAAGCTGCATTGGGCTGCATTGGGCTCCATAACAATGACTGGGCCCGGGGCAGCTGCCCCTTTTATCCTGTGTTAAAGACGCCCCTGCCCCCCCCACAAAAACACTAATCTGCATGCTTACCCCCTAAACATAAATGACCCCTCCTCCAAACACAAATCTGCCCCCTTGCTGAAATACCGCCTCTCAGCACAAATCTTTGCCCCCCCCCATCCCCCAACCCCCCCCCCAAAAATAATTCACTCCCTAGCACAAATCCTCTACCCATAAGATTTCCCCTCCTTGTACACATCTTCCACTCCCCTCCAAATCCCCCTCGCAGCACAATTTTTTTGGGTGTGGTGGTGTGATTAATAAGGAATCTACATGGGGGGACACTGTTTTTTTTTGTTAGTTTTTTAAATAAAGGAATTGTCAAAAACTGTGTCCGATCTTTATTTATTTTTGACTTTTCTTGGTGAATGGGTAGGGGTACAATGTACCCCATACTCATTCACATGGGGGGGGGGGGCAGGATCTGGGGGCCCCCTTGTTAAAGGGGGCTTCCAGATTCCGATTAGCCCCCCGCCCGCAGACCCCCCACCACCACAGTCCAGGGTTGTCAGGAGGAAGCCCTTGTCCCCATCAACATCCCCTCCTATAGGGACAAGGTGCTTTGGGGCAGGGGGACGCTCGTTCACCCCCCCTTCCTGACCTGCCGGACTGCATGTTTGGATAAGGGTCTGGTATGCACTTTGGGGCGGACCCCACGCTGTGTTTTTTGTTAATATTTGGCGTGGGGTTCCCCTTAAAATCCATACCAGAGTTGTAGATGTAGCACCCTGGTATTAGGCAGGGTTGCTAACAAATTTATTTATGCTAGGTGGTCATTAAAGGAGTTGTAAAGGCAGAACGTTTTTGCAGAATGCATTAGGATAAAAAACCATTTGTGTGTAGTAGCCCCCCCAGCGCCCCCCAATTACCTACCTGTGCTCCTTCTCTCTCCAGCGATGTCCCCGATCCCCTCAGCCATACAGTACACTCCTCCTGATTGGCTGAGACAGAGCAGCGGCACCATTGGCTCCTGCGGCTTTCAAACAAAGCCAGTCAGCCAATCAGGGGAGAGAGGGGGCAGGACCAAGGCCGGGGCTCCTTGTCCGAATGGATACACGGAGCTCTGACGTGGCTCGGGTGTCTTCTGTAGCAAGCTACTGGCTGAGGGGCACTCAAAGGAGGGAGGGGCCAGGAGCAGCAAAAAGGAACCCGAGAAGAGGAGGATCGGGGCTGCTCTGTGCAAAAACCAACTGCACTGAGCAGGGAAGTAGAACAAGTTTGTTATTTAAAAAAACAAAACAAAAAAAAACCAAAACGAGCCTTTACAATCACTTTAACCTGGCTGATTTGTAGTTGTTTCCACAGATTTTTTACCCTAAGCCTGAACCTGGTGCATTTCTCTCTTCTGTCAATAGGTGGCACTGCTGCCTTTGGCATTAGAATGACAAGACCACAGCGAGTTCAGGTTGTGAATAGACATAAGTCAGGTGTCAGGTGATCGGTGTTCTTTTAGCCCCGGGCTGAAGCCTGGGGGCCGTATGTGAAGCTGCAGCTGAAGGTTAGGCCTGAGGCCCGAGGCCTAGCCACGTGTGTAGAGGCTCAGCCCGAGGGGAGCCTGGTCGTTGCAGAGGTTCAGCCGGACGGTGTTGCCAGAGGTCAAGGAGAAGCAGTTACCACATGGGACGACCACTCCTGTTACCAGAGTGAGAACCAGAGGTCAGAGATAAAGGGGACAGTAAGGGACAATCTCTCCTGTTATCAGAGGACAGGTTTTTTTGAAGTCTGAAGAGGTACCAGAGCAGCCTTTTTCACTAGCCGGGGACGGTGAACAAGTTAGGAAAGCTTCAGCGTTCAGGTCAGGGACCCAGCGGGTGAGCATGGGTGACACTAGAAGAGGATTTAGTGGGTTAGCTGAGAGCCAAGCCGGGGACCCAGCAGGTAGAGTGGGTGACGCCTGGAGTGTACAGCGGGTTAGCTGTGGAAGAGCTCAGGGGATCCAGCGGGCGGCAGGGATCTGAAGGTCTGGTGAGAAGACTGGGAGCTTGGTGAGAAAAGCTACAGCAGGAGGCTGTGAGATGGAGGCCAGGTCCTACACAACGGGGATACCAAGTCTGGTATGTGTACAGATCTGTCAACCTTCAAGTTCAGTTGCCATAGGAGACAGCAGTTCTACAAATACAGTTGCTGCAACCAGCTTAAAGGCCCTTAACCTGTATAGCTCTCTGCCTATTTTGTCTCGGGGTCTGCCAATTGCTATTGTATCTGCCTAAAGGTGTTCAGGCCCTAACCCTCTCTCCTCCAGTTCCTGTTAAGAGACAATAAATCTCTTGTTCGCATTCAAAAAGTGACTGGCGCCCATCATTTCATCTTGCATTACACCCACCATGCCTAGTAAGTTAGTAACCCACTCTACAAGGAAGGATGTCAGCTCTCCCTGACTCTTGAGGTCACCACCATTAGGCCTCTGGGGGCCCGGGACTCATTACTGAATTATTTCAAGGGTTCCTCAGTGTTGAAAAGGTTGAGAAAGGCTGATCTAGACGGTGGACATAAGATCACCTTCTCTATTTTATGTGATGACCTTTGTCCCCCATTTCCTGCTTTCAGTGCAATTATTCATTTCTTACGAGACGGCGGACACACGGTATTAAGAAGGGGGATGTCACTTCCTGCAGAATGGGTGAAACTTCCGGGAGATCCTCTACATCAATGATGAAGATTAATCAAATTGTGTCCATCCCCGCAGGTTTACAGGTCCCGGAGGTTTCTTCTGGACGGCGCTGTGTGTCAGAGTATCGGCACGTGCCTTTCCTGACATTAGGGGGCTGTAAAGATCGGCCACCTATCCAGGTTTTGTAAACACCATTGCAATGCTCCTCACCTTCAGCAGCCACCATATTGGAGGAGTTATATGCTTGGCTCTCTTAGGTTCCTTTGTGCTGGATTAGAAAAATTAAGCCCCCCCCCAAGAAGGACTACCTGTGAGAGGATGGCCAGGAAGGTGAGATAAAGGAAGATCAGATGGAGGAAGGTCAGATGAAGGAAGGTCAGATGAAGGAAGGTCAGATGAAGAAAGGTCAGATGAAGGAAGGTCAGATGAAGGAAGGTCAGATGAAGGAAGGTCAGAGAAAGGAAGGTCAGATGAAGGAAGGTCAGATGAAGGAAGGTCAGAAGAAGGAAGGTTAGATGAAGGAAGGTCAGATGAAGGAAGGTCAGATGAAGGAAAGTCAGATGAAGGAAGGTCAGATGAAGGAAGGTCAGATAAAGGAAGGTCAGATAAAGAAAGGTCAGATGAAGGAAGGTCAGATGAAGGAAGGTCAGCAGATGAAGGAAGGTCAGCAGATGAAGGAAGGTCAGATGAAGGAAGGTCAGCAGATGAAGGAAGGTCAGATGAAGGAAGGTCAGCAGATGAAGGAAGGTCAGCAGATGAAGGAAGGTCAGATGAAGGAAGATCAGATGAAGGAAGATCAGATGAAGGAAGATCAGATGAAGGAAGATCAGATGAAGGAAGGTCAAATGAAGGAAAGTCAGATGAAGGAAGGTCAGATGAAGGAAGGTCAGATGAAGGAAGGTCAGCAGATGAAGGAAGGTCAGATGAAGAAAGGTCAGATGAAGGAAGGTCAGCAGATGAAGGAAGGTCAGATGAAGGAAGGTCAGCAGATGAAGGAAGGTCAGATGAAGGAAGGTCAGATGAAGGAAGGTCAGATGAAGGAAAGTCAGATGAAGGAAGGTCAGATGAAGGAAGTCAGCAGATGAAGGAAGGTCAGATGAAGGAAGTCAGCAGATGAAGGAAGGTCAGATGAAGGAAGGTCAGATGAAGGAAGGTCAGATGAAGGAAGGTCAGCAGATGAAGGAAGGTCAGATGAAGGAAGGTCAGATGAAGAAAAGTCAGCAGATGAAGGAAGGTCAGATGAAGGAAGGTCAGATGAAGGAAGGTCAGATGAAGGAAGGTCAGCAGATGAAGGAAGGTCAGCAGATGAAGGAAGGTCAGATGAAGTTAAGTCAGATGAAGGAAGATCAGATGGAGGAAGGTCAGATGAAGGAAGGTCAGATGAAGAAAGGTCAGATGAAGGAAGGTCAGATGAAGGAAGGTCAGATGAAGGAAGGTCAGCAGATGAAGGAAGGTCAGATGAAGGAAGGTCAGATGAAGGAAGGTCAGAGAAAGGAAGGTCAGATGAAGGAAGGTCAGATGAAGGAAGGTCAGAAGAAGGAAGGTTAGATGAAGGAAGGTCAGATGAAGGAAAGTCAGATGAAGGAAGGTCAGATGAAGGAAGGTCAGAGAAAGGAAGGTCAGATAAAGAAAGGTCAGATGAAGGAAGGTCAGCAGATGAAGGAAGGTCAGCAGATGAAGGAAGGTCAGATGAAGGAAAGTCAGCAGATGAAGGAAGGTCAGATGAAGGAAGGTCAGCAGATGAAGGAAGGTCAGATGAAGGAAGATCAGATGAAGGAAGGTCAAATGAAGGAAAGTCAGATGAAGGAAGGTCAGATGAAGGAACGTCAGATGAAGGAAGGTCAGCAGATGAAGGAAGGTCAGATAAAGGAAGGTCAGATGAAGGAAGGTCAGATGAAGGAAAGTCAGATGAAGGAAGGTCAGATGAAGGAAAGTCAGATGAAGGAAAGTCAGATGAAGGAAGGTCAGATGAAGGAAGGTCAGATGAAGGAAGGTCAGCAGATGAAGGAAGGTCAGATAAAGGAAGGTCAGATGAAGGAAGGTCAGATGAAGGAAGGTCAGAGAAAGGAAGGTCAGATGAAGGAAGGTCAGATGAAGGAAAGTCAGATGAAGGAAGGTCAGATGAAGGAAGGTCAGATGAAGGAAGGTCAGATGAAGGAAGGTCAGCAGATGAAGGAAGATCAGATGAAGGAAGATCAGATGAAGGAAGGTCAAATGAAGGAAAGTCAGATGAAGGAAGGTCAGATGAAGGAAGGTCAGATGAAGGAAGGTCAGCAGATGAAGGAAGGTCAGATAAAGGAAGGTCAGATGAAGGAAGGTCAGATGAAGGAAGGTCAGAGAAAGGAAGGTCAGATGAAGGAAGGTCAGATGAAGGAAGGTCAGATGAAGGAAGGTCAGATGAAGGAAGGTCAGATGAAGGAAGGTCAGCAGATGAAGGAAGGTCAGATGAAGGAAGGTCAGCAGATGAAGGAAGGTCAGATGATGAAGGAAGGTCAGATGAAGGAAGGTCAGATGAAGGAAGGTCAGATGAAGGAAGGTCAGCAGATGAAGGAAGATCAGATGAAGGAAGGTCAGATGAAGGAAGGTCAGATGAAGGAAGGTCAGCAGATGAAGGAAGGTCAGATGAAGGAAGGTCAGATGAAGGAAGGTCAGCAGATGAAGGAAGGTCAGATGAAGGAAGGTCAGATGAAGGAAGGTCAGCAGATGAAGGAAGATCAGATGAAGGAAGATCAGATGAAGTTAAGTCAGATGAAGGAAGGTCAGATGAAGGAAGATCAGATGAAGGAAGGTCAGATGAAGGAAGGTCAGATGAAGAAAGGTCAGATGAAGGAAGGTCAGATGAAGGAAGATCAGATGAAGTTAAGTCAGATGAAGGAAGGTCAGATGAAGGAAGATCAGATGAAGGAAGGTCAGATGAAGGAAGGTCAGATGAAGAAAGGTCAGATGAAGGAAGGTCAGATGAAGGAAGGTCAGCAGATGAAGGAAGGTCAGATGAAGGAAGGTCAGATGAAGGAAGGTCAGCAGATGAAGGAAGGTCAGATGAAGGAAGATCAGATGAAGGAAGGTCAAATGAAGGAAAGTCAGATGAAGGAAGGTCAGATGAAGGAAGGTCAGATGAAGGAAGGTCAGCAGATGAAGGAAGGTCAGATAAAGGAAGGTCAGATGAAGGAAGGTCAGATGAAGGAAGGTCAGATGAAGGAAGGTCAGCAGATGAAGGAAGGTCAGATGAAGGAAGGTCAGATGAAGGAAGGTCAGCAGATGAAGGAAGATCAGATGAAGTTAAGTCAGATGAAGGAAGGTCAGATGAAGGAAGATCAGATGAAGGAAGGTCAGATGAAGGAAGGTCAGATGAAGAAAGGTCAGATGAAGGAAGGTCAGATGAAGGAAGATCAGATGAAGTTAAGTCAGATGAAGGAAGGTCAGATGAAGGAAGATCAGATGAAGGGAGGTCAGATGAAGGAAGGTCAGATGAAGGAAGGTCAGATGAAGGAAGGTCAGATGAAGGAAGGTCAGCAGATGAAGGAAGGTCAGATGAAGGAAGGTCAGATGAAGGAAGGTCAGATGAAGGAAGGTCAGATGAAGGAAGGTCAGATGAAGGAAGGTCAGATGAAGGAAGGTCAGCAGATGAAGGAAGGTCAGATGAAGGAAGATCAGATGAAGGAAGGTCAGATGAAGGAAGGTCAGATGAAGGAAGGTCAGCTGATGAAGGAAGGTCAGATGAAGAAAGGTCAGATGAAGGAAGGTCAGCTGATGAAGGAAGGTCAGATGATGAAGAAAGGTCAGATGAAGGAAGGTCAGCTGATGAAGGAAGGTCAGATGATGAAGGAAGGTTGGGACCAAGCCAAAGGTCAAATCAGCTATTTGATGCCAAAACAAGGGACCAAACAAAAGCATAGTTGGGAGTCGAGCCCGTAGGTTGGGTGCAGCGCAGTGCGGTACGGCGACAATAATTCACACCGTCAGGTGAAATAATAAACTTGAATTGAAGCAATGCAGCAACAGTTCACAACAATACCGGTATGGAGTAGACATGTGCAGAACGAAAACATTTGTTTCATTTTAATTCTTTATTTAAATAATTTCATTTAGTTAAATCCCTTCGTTTTTGGAATTCGTTTTGTTTATTCGTTTTTGAATTTTCGGAAGACGGTTGTATTCTTTTTATTCTGTTCTATTGTTTTTTTCTTTTTCTATTCTTTTCTATTCTATTCTAATTTATTCTATTCTATTCGAATTTCGGAAGACGGTTGTATTCTTTTTATTTTATTCTGTTGTTTTTTTTTTCTATTCAGTTCTTTTCTATTTGAATATAAATTTATTCTATTTAGATGGTTGTATTCTGTTGGGGTATCTACCTGGCATTAGAACTGAAGAACTGGCTTAGAGAGGCTACTAACATTACAGGACAAGTCCTCCTGAACGTGACAACCCACCGACCACCTAACTGGGAAAATCACTTTGAGTTATGGCTGCAGTTAGATGCCATAATCCCGGTATTAATTTTTCCCTCAGGTGCCAGTCTGAGAAAAGTAATCCAAGCATTGGTGGCCTGTCAATTAGGGGCGCACGGGCACCCCCTCCCCCCATCAATGCGCCTGGCCCCCTATTCTACATACCAAGCTCCAGACGCATGAATTCCAATGGGGGGGGGGTGTTTTTTTGAAGCATGTGATTAGAGGCAGAGGCGCTAATAGGCTACAAAAAAGGGTGGGCTCGGGGCGCAGAGCAATGCGCTCCGAGCCCACCCAGTTGTGTGACAATAGCGAATGAATATTCACTATTATCACACTGATTCTGCTCCCAGCCAATCAGGAAGTGGGTCGTGAGACCAGTTTGACACTTGGCCGAAAGGAGAAGCCATTCTATTGGCCTATGGGGAGGAGACGTACGGCCAAGGAGACGCACCCGGGGACATGCAGGAAATGCATTCCGGGACATGGAAAAACTGAAGGGGGAAGCCGCTGCCGCCACCACCTGGCAGCACAGGAGGGGGGGTGCGATGCGGCCTGGAGCAAGGGGGGGGGGGTGGGTGGGTAGTGTCAGGTTTGTCTGCCGCCCCCCCAACTGATGGAGCACCACCTGCCACTGAATCTAAGCAGTGGACTTTTAGAAGCAGCGGGAGGAGTCTCCCACTCCCGCCACCACTTTCCGCTTGTTCCCCAGCTTACCTGGCTAATCGGTAGCTCTGGGAACCGATCCGCCGCTGGCCACAGAGATGAGCGAAGGAAAGATGTCCTCCACTCATCTCTATGGCCTGGGCCCTTGGAGGACCGAAGCAACATCATGAAGTCACTCCCAGATCCGGTCCAATGTAAACAGTTTTTTTGGTTTCGTTTTTTTTTTAATAAAAGCAAAGGATCGTTTTTTTTTTTCTTTTGAAGGTAGAGGAGAGATTTTGGGTTCTCATAGACCCCTAGTCTCTCCGTGAAGAGGACCTGTCATGCCGTATTGCTTTCGCAAGGGATGTCCACATTTCTTGCGATAGCAATAAAAGTGATCAAAAAATGATCTTTAAAGGTAAAGTGGAAAAATAAAAAAATAAAGTAATAAAATAAATAATTAAAAAAATAATGTTTTAAGCACTTCTGTCCTCCCTGTTCTCCTGTGCAGTGGTGGAGGTATACGTAGGTCCCGCCCACATATGTAAACGGTGAGGTATCGCCGCGAACGTCCGAGGGAGAGAATTAATTCTAGCGCTCGACCTCCTCTGCAGCTCTAAACTGGTAACTGTAGAACCTGTAGAAATTAAAGCTTTGTCTATGAGAGATTTTTAGGTTCCCGTAGTTTGGCGCTATTCCACGAAGCATGACATGTTGGATATCTATTTATCTGGTATAACATCATCTGTACAAAAAAAAAAAATGTGGTATATATTGTTTTTTTTTTAAATTTAATTTATTAAGTGTATTTTTCCGCAAAAAATTGCGCTTGAAAAACTGCTGCACAAAAACCGTGTGCCATAAAAAAAAGTGCAACTACTGCTATTTTATTCTCTTGGGCCTCTGCTACTAAAAAATAGAATGTTAGGGGGGTTCTAAGTCATTTTTTTTAGCAAAAAATACTGATTTTTATACTTGTAAACAAAGAGTGTCAGAAAAAGGCCCGGTCTTCAAGTGGTTACTATTACTGTAGCTATAACAAAACCCAGATAAGTGAGAACCTTCAGACATATTTGTATCGTAATTAATGTAACAAAAAGGGAGGCGTTCCAAAACTTTTGACCCATAGTGTACATAGTGTGTGTGTTTGAGATATATATATATTTACAGTGCCTTGAAAAAGTCTTCATACCCCTTGAAATTCCCCACATTTTGTCATGTTACAACCAAAAACATAAATGTATTTTATTGGGATTTTATGTGATAGACCAACACAAAGTGTCACATAATTGTGAAGTGGAAGGAAAATGATAAATGATACAAATAAATATGTGAAAAGTGTGGGGGGGGGGCATTTGTATGGCGCCCCCCCGGAGTCAATACTTTGTAGAACCCCCTTTCTCTACAAGTCTTTTTGGGGGTGTCTCTACCAGCTTTGCACATCTAGAGAGGACATTTCTGCCCATTCTTCTTTGTAAAATATCTCAAGCTCTGTCAGATTGGATGGAGAGCGTCTGTGAACAGCAATTTTCAAGTCTTTTGTAGACTCTAACAGGTTTTCTTCTAAGATTGTCCTGTATTTGGCTCCATCCATCTTCCCATCAACTCTGACCAGCTTCCCTGTCCTTGCTGAAGAAAACCATCCCCACCACATGATGCTGCCACCACCATGTTTCACGGTGGGGATGGTGTGTTCAGGGTGATGTGCAGTGTTAGTTTTCCCCACACATAGCGTTTTGCTTTTAGGCCATAAAGTTGAATTTTGGTGTCATGTGACCAGATCACCTTCTTCCACATGTTTGCTGTGTCCTCCACATGGCTTCTCACAAACTACAAACAGGACTTCTTATGACTTTCTTTCTCCAATGTCTTTCTTCTTGTCACTCTTCCATAAAGGGCAGATTTGTGGAGAACACGACTAATAGTTGTCCTGTGGACAGATTCTCCCCCCTGAGCTGTGGATCTCTGCAGCTCTTCCAGAGTTACCATGGACCTCTTGGCTCTTCTCTGATGAATGCTCTCCTTGCCCGGCACGGTCAGTTTAGGTGGACGGCCATGTCTTGGTAGGTTTGCAGTTGTGCCATACTCTTTCCATTTTCCGATGATGGATTGAACTGAGCTCTGTGAGATGTTCAAAGCTTGGGAGATTTTTTTATAACCTAACCCTGCTTTATACTTCTCCACAGCTTTATCCCTTGTAGTTCAGCAACAGTTGGAGGTCCGCTAATTGCATATCCCTGCTCTAGATTTTTGTTAGGGGTATCAGAGTAAAGGGGGCAGAATACAAATGCCCCCCCCCCCCCCACACTTTTCACATATTTATTTGTATCATTTATCATTTTCCTTCCACTTCACAATTATGTGACACTTTGTGTTGGTCTATCACATAAAATCCCAATAAAATACATTTATGTTTTTGGTTGTAACATGACAAAATGTGGGAAATTTCAAGGGGTATGAATACTTTTTCAAGGCTCTGTGAACGACCACAACATACAGGGATATACAATGTAATACTGACACATAATCACACACATAGGTTGGACTTGATGGACTTGTGTCTTTTTTCGACCTCACCTCCTATGTAACTATGTATTGTGATAGATTATAATACATTGTTACATGTTGGGATACATTGTAATACTTTCTTATACTTTGTGATACATTTTATACCAAGACCTGGATAAGTGACAACCTTCAGACATATTTGTATTGTACTTAATGTAATAAAAATGGAGGCGTTCCAAAACGTTCGACCCATAGTGTGTGTTTCAGATTTCTCTATACACAGTAAATTTATATCAAATTTTATGTTATTGCATTTTTTTTTTTTAAGTAAAAAGAACAAAAATTGGAACATAACATTGTTGTCTTCCATGTTCCACATTCACTTGACAAATGGAACGTTTATAAATCTCCAGAATAATAACCGGCTGTGTGTTATTTACAAATATCGACCTGCGCAAAAAAAATAAATAAAAAAAAGCACGATTGCGGCGTATACCGCCAGCGCCGAATCCCCCCCCCCCCCCCCCTTCACGTCCTAAACTATATTTTTTGGAAAATTGGATTTCCGCCCACTGCCATAAAACATGCTCTTAAAAGATTGAATTAGAGGCAGCAATCAATAGATTGTTAAAAATAACCACGGCGGACTTGGGGGGCGTCGCGGGCGCTGACAATCCCCCCCCCACCTCACATTTTCCGAAGGATTAAAATCTTTGATACAATGACATTAAGTTTTATCATTTCCCCTCACTGGTGCTTTGCGAAGGGCATCTGGGACAGTTTAACGTATTATGGGCTCGGGAATCTGGCAAGATGATAAATGCCTTTAAAACATATTTTTCCGATCGTCGTGTTTTTTTTTTTTTTCTGCGGCTTCCGCGCTTGTTACTTTACATTCTGTTTATGAATCTGAACAGCGCAAGAAGCAAATTGAGCATTTTATTACTTGAAAAAAAAAAAAAAAATCTGTCCCGTTTAGATGTATGACTTACGGCGTGCAAATGGCGTTACAGGGAGGAGACCGCGCCGCGTTTTCATTGCTGCCTTTTTAATGGAGGAAAAGCCACAAACAAATGTCCATTTGCAGGCCGTTAATCCCCGCCGAGTGCGACCGAAAAGAGAAAAACGATAAAAGCCTCCTAAATAGGCACAACGCAAATTCATCTCTCTGCTAACGTTATTAGTTAAAGGGCAAGTCCTTAATCCGAGCGGTTCGATCCGGTGGGAGGCCACAAGGTCGTTTTCCCGAGCGTTAGGCTGAGAATCGAGGGTCACTGAACCAGTAGAGAACGATCGATTTGGTGCAGAACCATATTGTCAGAAACCATGAAATCAGGCCGAGGCAGGTGTATAGTTAAATCACACTTGTTTAACCGCTTCAGCCCCGGAAGAATTTACCCCCCTTCCTGACCAGAGCACTTTTTGCGATTCGGCGCTGCGTCGCTTTAACTGACAATTGCGCGGCCGTGCGACGTGGCTCTCAAACAAAATTGGCGTCCTTTTTTCCCCACAAATAGAGCTTTCTTTTGGTGGTATTTGATCGCCTCTACGGTTTTTATTTTTTGCGCTTTAAACAAAAAAATAGCAACAATTTTGAAAAAAAAAAGCATTATTTTTTACTTTTTGCTATAATAAATATCCCCCAAAAATATTTAAAAAAACGATTTTCTTTCTCAGTTTAGGCCGATCCGTATTCTTCTACATATTTTTGGTAAAAAAAAAAAAATCGCAATAAGCATTTATTGATTGGTTTGCGCAAAAGTTATAGCGTTTAAAAAATAGGGGATAGTTTTATGGCATTTTTATTATCATTTTTTTTTTTTTTACTAGTAATGGCGTCGATCAGCGATTTTTATCGTGACTGCGACATTATGGCGGAAACATCGGACATTTTTGACACATTTTTGGGACCATTGTCATTTATACAGCGATCAGTGCTATACAAATGCACTGATTCCTGTGTAAATGACACTGGGAGTGAAGGGGTTAAGCACTAGGGGGCGGGGAGGGGTTAAGTATGTCCTGGGGGCATGTTACTAACCATGGGGTGGGCGTTGCTACGTGTGACATGTCACTGATCTCTGCTCCCGATCACAGGGAGCAGAGATCAGTGACACTGTCACTAGGCAGAACGGGGAGATGCTGGTTTACATCAGCATCTCCCCGTTCGCCCTCTCCGTGAGGCGATCGCGGGTATCGCCGCGGCGATCGAGTCCACGGGACCCGCGACCCGACTCACGGAGCTCCCGGCCGGCGGCGCGCACGCAATGGCACGGTGGTAAATTCAAAGGGGCGTACGGGTACGCCCATTTGCCCAGCCGTGCAATTCTGCCGACGTACATCGGCGCGCACCGGTCAGGAAGTGGTTAAAGAGGAGTTCCCATTATAAAAAAAATCAAAAGTCAGCAGCTACAGACTTTTAATAATCGGACACTTACCTGTCCCTGGGTCCAGCGATGCGGGGGATCGAAGCCCCACTTGTCTCCCCCTCCGTTCGGTGGCACCGGCATTGTGACTGTGGGCGCCCGGCTGTGGCTTCACAGCCGGGCACCCACTGCACATGCGCGAGTGGCGCCGCACGCCGTGATTGGACACGCAATCATCTGGGACCTGTCACGTGTCCCAGATGATTGACAAGAGGGAGGGGGCAGAACTGAGCCCTTCCTGCGCCGAGGGGAAGTGACGTCAAGAGCCCAGGCACTGAAGGAGGAAGACTACGAGGGACCCCCTAGCAACAGCCATTTAGAGGTGAGTAAAAAAAGAAAAAATTTTCCAAATGTTTTTTTTTTTATTTTTTTTAGGCACATTCATGAATTTTTTCATGAACACCACTTTAATAATAAAAGTAAAAAGAACAAACGTAGTCAAAACATAGCCAAAGCTCAGTAACCGGAACGGATAGTCAGCCAAGCCAGAAGTCAGGGATCAATGTAGTGGAACAACAAGCAGGATCTGGAGCCAGAAGGGATGTCAGCAAAGCAAGTCTTGAGCAGGATCGCAAGAGATAGTCTCTGTGATGTTGACCAAGGCGAAGGCAGAGCTCCTCTGGGCTGAACAGCTTACTGACAGGACTGACGAGCAGGAAATCATCAACAGCTTAGTAACTGCGGAGAGAGATGGGAGCTGGTAATTAGCCGACAGCTCAGAGAAGGAAGGGCTGAGCCCAGCCCTGACACATATCTGAATTGGATTTCACTGTACAAGATCGATTATCAACCAATATGGCTGCCTATCTGATGCATCTAGTCCACCAAGTTTATCCATTAAATTAACCGCTTGGCGACCAGCCACAATCATTATACTGCGACAGGTTGGCACGGCTGCGTGAAACACCGTAGGTGTACGAAGGGCGCTTTAGGAGCAGTAGGGGGTGTGCGTGCACCCGTGGCACTACGCGGGGGCCGTTGCGCTTGGCAGGCTGCCGCGATGTCTGGTGGCCACCCACGATCGCTCCTCAGAGAGACAGAATGGGGATCTGTCAATGTAAACAGACAGGGGAGTAGAGAGAGATCTGCTGTTCTTACTGATCAGGAACAGCGATCTCTCTCCTCCTCCAGTCAGTCCCCTCACCCCCCCCCCCCCACAGAAACCCCTCTCTAGGGAACACTTAACCTTTGATCGCCCCCTAGTGTTAACGCCTTCCCTGCCAGTGAAATTTATACAGTAATCAGTGGCTATTTTTAGCTCTGATCGCTGTATAAATATCACTGGTCCCAAAAAAAAAGTGTAAAAAAAGTGTCTGATCTGTCCGCGGCAATGTCGCAGTCCCGCTAAAAATCGCAGATCGCCGCCTTTACTAGTAAAAAAATAATAAAAATGCCATAAACCTATCCCCTATTTTGTAGACGCGACAACTTTTGCGCGATCCAATCAATATACGCTTATTGCGATTTTTTTTTTTTACCAAAAATATGTAGAAGAATACGTATCGGCCTAAACTGAGGAAGAAATGTGGTTTTTTTTTGTTTTTTTTGGGGGGGATATTTATTTTACCGAAAGTAAAAAATATATATTTTTTTTTTCAAAAAATATTGTTTTTTTTTTTTTTTCAAAATCGTCGCTCTTTTTTTTTGTTTATCGCAAAAAAATTAAAAACTGCAGAGGTGATCAAATACCACCAAAAGAAATCTCTATTTGTGGGGAAAAAAAAGGATGTAATTTTTTTTGTTTGGGTGCAACGTCGCACGACTGCGCAATTGTCAGCTAAAGCGACGCAGTGCCGTATCGCTATCGCAAAAAAAAATAATGGCCTGGACATTAAAGAGGCAAATCCTTCCGGTCCTTAAGTGGTTAAAAAATGATAAATGCTTTTATCTTTATAGCCGCTTGTCTAAATTTTTTGCAGTAAGGCAAGGAAAACAAGCCCGTAATATAGTAATCTGCTTTTACTAAATAAAAATGCTGAATATACAAACTACTTAAAGTTACATGAAAACAATTCAAGACATACATAACGTTATAAATATGCATACACATACACACACTATCCTTTATTCAATAGGGACATATTTTACTGAGAGGAACCCTAAAAAAAAAATAAAAAAAATAAAAATCGGACTTTACTGGTGCCAGAGAGGAACGACCACATTTTATTTATAAAAAATATAGCTTTTATTCCAAAACATTAAAAAAAAAAAGAATAAAAAAACACTGATTCCAGAATCTTGTGCAATTGGCCATGTTAATGAGCCATCACCATGTTTATATGGATATAACAGGTCATACTATTAAACCATCAGCATTATACTCTGTAGAAGTGATGCAAGAGGTCGACGTGTTTCGCCTATTAGCTTCCTCAGGACCTCGTCATCTTGACAGCAGTTAATGTAGCCATACATATTTATTTATTTATTTTTTAAACACATTACAATGGGTCTTATGCAAACACTTGCTTAACCGCTTCAGCCCCGGAAGAAGTTACCCCCTTCCCCTGACCAGAGCACTTTTTTGCGATTCGGCACTGCGTCCAGCTGTCCTGGAGACACGTTGCGGGAATGGACCTGACCTCGGGATCCAAGTGACTGTGTGCTCGGGTTACTATTCCGCGTGCCTTGATTATACCATAGCACCCTCTACGCCTCTCCCATCCCAAGTTCTACAAGCAATAAACTATAAAAAGACAACTCCTAGACTGATTAAAGCAAGAAGTTTGGGGAAGGACCAGCTCCTACCTGGGTAGCGCTACATATCAAACCAGGGTGGGGAACGAGGAATTAGACACTTCTAAGAAATGTATTGAACAAAGAGGATTCTTCGATCACAGAAGCTCTTGCAGAAAGTCAAGATGTGCAGTAGAAAAAGTAAAAGGAGAAGTTCTCTTCTTTACTCCAATGGACGAAACTTCCCTGCCAGGCCATTAAATACCTAAACAGTGACTGCAGCTGATTGGCTGTTGAATGGTCATCCGACAATTTTCCAACAGGCTCTTTGGACAAAAGTCAATTAATCAATCAATGAACTTTTGTCGCATGGCGGTGCCGGCAGGTCCATACTCTGCTCAAATTTCAGCTGAGCCAGCAGGAATTGGACAACATTAGAACAGTGTATGGCCACCTTTAGAATACTTTTGTGTAGTTAATCTTTAAGTTAAACATCCTTCTCCCTCCACCCTCCCACCAGATCCATGCTATTTAGCCAATGGGGAGCCGCAGAAATCTTGTCTGGTCCTTTGCTCCTGTTCATGGGCATAGAAAAACCCATTCATTCCTATGTTGAGGACAACTATGTTGTCATGGTCAGGGCTGAGGCGTGGAGACCAGTAGCTATAGCAGTAGAGAGGCTCCCACCGACCAGGATAGGTATACATGCAGGTCACCCTGGCGGAGGACTCGAGTCTGAGTTTTCCTCAGGATCACCCACCAGGAATTGAGCAAGCCAGGGTCCAGTAACAGATATAGCAGGTAGGGATCAAGTAGAAGCATAGTCGGTAAACAGGCCAAAGGTCAGTACCATGGTAATCTGGTGAACAGGAAGAATACAGGAACAGACACATGGCTTAAAAGGTGGATGCTGCATCTGTCCTCTTGGCACCTCTGCACTGAGAACCAAGCAATCGAACATCGCCGATGGCTTGGTTCTCACAGCTCCCCAAGCAGAGTGCTGCAGACAATCAATCATTAGCTCTCCACTCTGCTTCCTCCTCGCTCATTGGAGCGCAGGGCTGTGGAGGGGGCAGGGAGTGGCTGTCTCAGGCTCTCAGTGGCTCGCTGAGAGGCTGAGACGGGTGTCATTCCAGGCACCTGGCGGATCCAAAGTATAAACAGAAAAGTCAGTGCTACTACCCATACACCACATAGATAGCAGAGCTCCAAGGTGCTCGATCTACAGTCGCTGGCTGAGTAGAGTAATGTAGAAAAAATGATCCGCACTCCGGTTGTTGCTCTTAAAATTTTTTCATTTTATTGAATAGCCACAGTGAACAAATGCAGATTAAGTCAGTTGACGCGTTTCAGCCCATAAGACCTTAATCATAACCCCTGGTGGATCCAGACTTCCATTGCCAGGATGACGCAGTGCCTGGGCTGATTCCTATGACGTCAGCAGGGAGCGGACTTCAGACTGCTCTCTGCTGAAAACGGGTCACAGGAGTGCAAAACCAATTGCACTCCTGTGACCCATAGGAGAAGCCCAGCCAAACGAGCTTTGGCCATACTTCTCCTTTAAAATAGGTAGTTCATTGGAGGAGCAAAGGGTTCAAGACTCACCAGAAACAAGGTTCAAGGCGAGGTTGTCTAAGCAATCAGGCAGGGCACTGTCTAGCATCTCAGGTGGCACGGCAAGAAAAGCCACCACCAGACACAGTAGAAGTCCTAGGTTCAGATCCTGGCCCTGACTGTCCTCCCTCTAGTAATACCACTTTTGAACAAGACGGTTGGCTCCCACCAAATGGGTGGATGTTCGGGCTTTCATTGAATGCCTGAACAGCCAAGGCTCGATCTGAACTTGTGTTTGCACCAAACCTTCAAGTGGAGCTTCACCCAAAAGGGGAAGCTCTGCTTCCCATTTGGCACCTTTTGGGAGGGGGGGGGGGGGGGGAGCAGGTACCTGGTTTTGACATGTACCCGCTACCCACTTCACAGACGGAAGTTGGCTCCTCTCTCCTTCCCCTGCAGCCTGCCCATTCACAAAGTGCAGCACACTTTGCGCACTTTGGCTGTAGGTTGTAGGTTTCCTCTAGTCAAGATGGTGGCACCAGCACCCGATAGCTGATTGAAAAATCGGCTCGGTGGAGGACAGTGCTGGATCCCAGGACAGTGCCCTAATATTAAAAGTCAAAAGCTACAGTATTTGTACTTGATTTGTAGCTGCTGACTTTTTTTTTTTTTTTTTTGGTGGGGGGTGGAAACTTGAAGCTCCTTGTCAGTCTTATCCACATTCTCTGGCTAACCTTTCTCAGGAAATGGGCCTGGTAAGCTGGGCTGAGAGAAGAAGAAATCAGGGACAGATCGGGAGTAACAAATGTGGAAATGCTTGTCTTGCTTCTCTCAAATACATAGAGATACATACAATGTATACGTAATGATACAACTGGAGCTCACACACGCCTCTCAGGACAGAAGGCCAACACCTAGCTTCAGAAAAAGGTGAGCCGGCGCAATATTTAAAGGCAGTATTATTTTTTATTTGGGAATGTATAATTAAAGACAACACGTTTCAGCGTTTGCATCTTCTTCATCCGGGCTGAAATGTGCACCAAAAAGTGTAAGAATGTGCTGAGAGTCATAGCAGGGAACCCACCTGATGAAGCTTGTCATGTCACTTGTTTAATGTGCAAGAGCAAAGATCACCGATTCCAGTGACACCATGAATTTATCAGATGGAGCCATTAGCCCTGTTACCCCTCTCAGCACATCCTTAGGCTTTGGTTCAATTACAGCTCTCGTGTCACGAGGGCCACGTACCTGATGTAAGAATGAAGTAGTGGGGAGGCCCCCCTTGCATCTCGGATCCTTAAAGCCTCTGGAGATGGAGACTTGGTGGACACGGACTGGCAGGAGTGCCAAGGGTGTGGAGCACTGTGCAAGCCTTAGTCCGGGATCTGAGCCGAGGTAAAGTCCAGTTGGGCAACGAAGCATAAAAGGGTTAATCAGAAGAAGACTGGTCAAGATCCAAGCCGGGGTCGGTTCCTTATGGCAGATGAGTACAAAAAGGGACAAAGAAGTAGAATGGTCAAGGTACAAATCCGAGGTCAATGGCAAGCAGCAATCAAGAGTAGTCAAATAGGTTTCCAGGTCACAACACGTTCAGACAGATCACACACTAGCACAGGAACAAGGGGGACTGAAGATAATCCAGCAATTTGGCAGTGTCTGGGCTTATATAGGGAAGTTTGAGGTCACTTCCTGTGCGCCTCCTGGGAATTTTCCTGCCTTTTTCATTCAGGTTGATGTCACTTCCTGTGCACCTCCTGGGTATTTTCCTGCCTTTTTCCATCAGGTTGATGTCACTTCCTGTGCGCCTCCTGGGAATTTTCCTGCCTTTTTCATTCAGGTTGATGTCACTTCCTGTGCACCTCCTGGGTATTTTCCTGCCTTTTTCCATCAGGTTGATGTCACTTCCTGTGCACCTCCTGGGAATTTTCCTGCCTTTTTCATTCAGGTTGATGTCACTTCCTGTGCACCTCCTGGGTATTTTCCTGCCTTTTTCCATCAGGTTGAGGTCACTTCCTGTGCGCCTCCTGGGAATTTTCCCGCCTTTTTCCATCAGGTTGATGTCACTTCCTGTGCACCTCCTGGGTATTTTCCCGCCTTCTTCCATCAGGTTGAGGTCACTTCCTGTGGACTTCCTGGGCATTTTCCTGCCCTTTTCCATCAAGTCTTCTGCGCAGGTGCGGGTTGGCGCCCTGAGGCGTCTTTGGCGCATGCTCAGTTGGCACGGATTTCCTCCTGCGGCAACGCGCCATTGGTGCATGCGTAGTAAGCCCTGGACTCTTGCATCTCGTGAAGGGAATGCAAAAAAAGAAGACCGCATACCAACGGATCTGAACCTAGTGGATCGGGAAAACTGCTTGTTGGCAGGTATTGGTGTAGCTGCTGGTAATTGGGGGAACAACTATCAGATTAACAGGGCTAGGAGGTGATGCGGTAATTGCAGGATCAGTAAATCACTTCTTACTTCTGTGGTATGCAAAGCACTCACATGGTCGTGGTTGTTCACTAGTGGGCTCTAAAGAAGAACTTGGCCAAGGACCAATGTGTCATGGACTGCGGGCGCCATTTTGGGAGAGCCTGTGTCTCACTGGACACACAGCTCTCTCAAGATTTGGGATACCGTCTTGGACTCATTGGGTCATATATGGCCCATAGGAGTGCGCAGCCTATTGCATTAGGGTGTGCCCCCCAAAAGCTCAGACACAGAGCAACAGAGGCAGTGGCTAGGGGTGTACACATGCCACGGCTGTGATGCTATGCCATGGCAGAAATTATATAGAGCAAAAAAATATTATTTTAGAAGTTAGATTTTTTTTTTTTATATTTTTAATTTATTTATTAACTTTTAAGTCCCCTGTTGGGGGTCTTTGGTGAAATATCAGGGGTCTAAACAGACCTCTGATGTCCCACATTTAAGACTGAGCCTCAGCTGCACAGATGAATGAATAGGAAGCACTTAGAGGCTTCCTATTCATTCACAAACTGAAGCATAATAAACACAGTGATGAATGGACACAGGAGTGATTGGTACTCATTGCTCAGTGTGTTCATTCAAAAAAGGAAAGATCCGGTAAATTACATAATTATCATACCCCCCCCCCCCCCCCCCGATCCGCCTGCAGTGCAGCTGGAGTGAGGAAGATGAGGAGAAGCTGGCAGTGCTGCGGGGGGAAGAACAAGAGGATGTCTGCAATAAGGCAGTACAGCTGGTCCTTCTGCACGGTGGGTGACTGAACCCCCCCTTTGAGCTGATAGGACCTGGGCTCGGTACAGGAGGGCCGGCTGTACTGTCTTATCAGTGACCCTGGCACACGGGGTGATTAGGGTGTGCCCAGGTACACTCGGCACAACCCTCTGTGCACGCCTAGGATATAACCTGTGCTGCTCCCTCACAGTAGGGGGAGCCTCCGACTTCCAGTGAACCATAATCAGTTTGCGTGCCTGGAACAAAACTCTGAGGACGGGCCTCCCTAGTACACATTTCCCAACCATACTCATCCACTACGCCCAGTAGGCAGGCTGTTAGGGTCTATGGGAAGGGTCACCTGAAATACAGAATTGATCCAGTGTACCACCCCCCGCCCAGAAGGAGTGTAGTTTCGGACATTGCCACAAAAGGTGTATTAGGTCACCGTGGTCCCTCTTACACCCTGTGCAGTTGGAATCTGATCTCAAGCCCATCAAGTGGGGTCTGTGAGGAGTATAATGCACCCTGAGAAGGAGATACATTTGAGTCAACCTTTGTGAAACATTTAAGGAGCACGTGACCACTGCCTGAAAGGCCTCCTCCTACTGTACACCATCCAAGTGACCGATATCTCTTTCCCAACGTTCCATCACTCTCCAGGGATGCCGGCTCAGGTAGGACTGCAAGAGCATGGCATATCTTTGCGAAATAAATCCTTTGGAGGACTCGGCACCCCTGAACTTACTCTGTAATGCAGCGAATGTCAGAAGTGCCCCGTTAGGGAATATTTGCTTAAGATGTGTTACTCCATATGCTGATGAAAAAAGTATTTGATCCCTTCGCAAAACATGACTTAATAGTTGGTGGAGAAACCCTTGTTGGCGATCACAGAGGTCAGACGTTTCTTGGAGTTGGCCTCCAGGTTTGCACACATCTCAGGAGGGATTTTGTCCTCTTTGCAGATCCTCTCCAAGTCATGAAGGTTTCCAGGCTGACATTTGGTCACTCGAACCTTCAGCTCCCTCCACATATTTTCTATGGGATTAAGGTCTGGAGACCGGCTAGGCCACTCCAGGACCTTATTATGCTTCTTCTTGAGCCACTCCTTTGTTGCCTTGGCCGTGTGTTTTGGGTCATTGTCATGCTGGAATACCCATCCATGACCCATCTTCAATGTTCTGGCTGAGAGAAGGAGGTTCTCACCCAAGATTTGACAGTACATGGCCCCGTCCATCGTCCCTTTGATGCAGTGAAGTTGTCCTATCCCCTTACCAGGAAAACATCTCCAAAGCATAATGTTTCTACCTCCATGTATGACGGTGGGGGATGGTGTTCTTGGGGTCATAGGTCCTCCATGTATGACGGTGGGGGATGGTGTTCTTGGGGTCATAGGTCCTCCATGTATGACGGTGGGGGATGGTGTTCTTGGGGTCATAGGACCTCCATGTATGACGGTGGGGGATGGTGTTCTTGGGGTCATAGGACCTCCATGTATGACGGTGGGGGATGCTGTTCTTGGGGTCATAGGACCTCCATGTATGACGGTGGGGGATGGTGTTCTTGGGGTCATAGGACCTCCATGTATGACAGTGGGGGGTGGTGTTCTTGGGGTCATAGGACCTCCATGTATGATGGTGGGGGATGGTGTTCTTGGGATCATAGGACCTCCATGTATGATGGTGGGGGATGGTGTTCTTGGGATCATAGGACCTCCATGTATGATGGTGGGGGATGGTGTTCTTGGGGTCATAGGACCTCCATGTATGACGGTGGGGGGGGGTGGTGTTCTTGGGGTCATAGGACCTCCATGTATGACGGTGGGGGATGGTGTTCTTGGGGTCATAGGACCTCCATGTATGACGGTGGGGGATGGTGTTCTTGGGGTCATAGGTCCTCCATGTATGACGGTGGGGGATGGTGTTCTTGGGGTCATAGGTCCTCCATGTATGACGGTGGGGGATGGTGTTCTTGGGGTCATAGGACCTCCATGTATGACGGTGGGGGATGGTGTTCTTGGGGTCATAGGACCTCCATGTATGACGGTGGGGGATGGTGTTCTTGGGGTCATAGGACCTCCATGTATGACGGTGGGGGGTGGTGTTCTTGGGGTCATAGGACCTCCATGTATGACGGTGGGGGGGGTGGTGTTCTTGGGGTCATAGGACCACCATGTATGACGGTGGGGGGGGATGGTGTTCTTGGGGTCATAGGACCTCCATGTATGACGGTGGGGGGTGGTGTTCTTGGGGTCATAGGACCTCCATGTATAACAGTGGGGGATGGTGTTCTTGGGGTCATAGGACCTCCATGTATGACGGTGGGGGATGGTGTTCTTGGGGTCATAGGACCTCCATGTATGACGGTGGGGGGGGTGGTGTTCTTGGGGTCATAGGACCACCATGTATGACGGTGGGGGGGGATGGTGTTCTTGGGGTCATAGGACCTCCATGTATGACGGTGGGGGGTGGTGTTCTTGGGGTCATAGGACCTCCATGTATAACGGTGGGGGATGGTGTTCTTGGGGTCATAGGACCTCCATGTATGACGGTGGGGGATGGTGTTCTTGGGGTCATAGGTCCTCCATGTATGACGGTGGGGGGGGTGGTGTTCTTGGGGTCATAGGACCTCCATGTATGACGGTGGGGGGATGGTGTTCTTGGGGTCATAGGCAGCATTCCTCCTCCTCCAAACACGGAGAGTTGAGTTGATGCCAAAGATCTCGATTTTGGTCTCCTCTGATCACAACACTTTCCCCCAGTTCTCCTCGGAATCATTCGATGTTCATTAGTGATCTTCAGACGGACCTGTACATGTGATTTCCTGAGTAGGTGGACATTACAGGTGCTGCAGAAGTTCAGTCCTTCACGCCGTAGTGTGTTACCAATTGTTTTCTTGGTGACTATGGTCCCATTTGCCTTGAGATCATGGACAAGATTCTCCCGTGTAGTTCTGGGCTGATTCCTCACCGTTCTCACGATCATTGAAACTTTGAAGCCGCCACCCCAAGAAAACTGAGCACCAGCCGCCACTAGGCTCCAAGTCACCGCGGCCAGTACCCGGAGCTCACCTGTAATAAATCCGCCATATTATCGCAATGTGCGGTTCACGGGAGCTCAATCACCGAAGTCGATCGCTATTCATAACTCCTCTTCTCTTTCTCAGAAACAGCGAGACGCCGGGAGTCCTAAGACCCGTTTGGTCGCGAGTCCTAACTCCTAATTGGCCGGGGGGAGAAGCGACCGCTGGGACCCCGGAGGGGATGCAGGGGGGGAGCCGCCGAAACTGCGACCTGGATGGGGTAAGTGTGGGGGCCTGATGGGCAAGAGAGCGGGGTGGAGGAAGCGGCGGTTGATCAAGCGAGCACTGGGGGGGGGGTGTTCAGTGGTTGGTTGGCTGGCTGGGGGGGGCGTGGCCCGCTACCCCAAGTAAAATGGAGCACCAGCCACCACTGGGCTCCAAGTCACCGCGGCCAGTACCCGGAGCTCACCTGTAATAAATCCGCCGTAATTATCGCGACATGCGGTTCACGGGAGCTCAATCCTCGAAGCCGATCGTCTTTTCTTCCTCCACGAAACAGCGAGACGGCGGCGTAGAAACAATACTTAACCTTTTACTCGGCTAAAAGATCCCCATCTGCACTCAAAATATAATCCGGCCGGAGTCAAGCGAAACACGCAATTAGCGGCGTTGGCAACCGGCGAGTTGCTGGCGCGGTCTCATCACGCCATCCGTGATTAAGAATGATACAAGCACATCATCATTGTCAACAGCGGCGGAGGAGAGTAAACCTTTGGCGGAGAGCGCACTTGTCACACAAAAAAACGCTCCTTTGATTTGTATTACACTTTGCGGGTAATTGCCGTCTTCGGTGGCAGGTTATTATTACGGCTGAATGGGACGCCGGTAATTACTTCGGCACAGATTCTAACAGCTCCGAGATTGAGGGATATTCTGACAGTCTGAATACTCTTGACAACAATTACCTCCCCCCCTCCCCCCCCCCATCTCTTTCCCCGTTAACACTGATTCAGGAAAATTAAAAATTAAATGTGTTCAAAGACTCTTCTGCGTGTCACCGCTAAGTGGGGGTGATCCGCCGCCGGCGTGTAAATTGCTGCACCGATCCCAATAAAAGTCTTTTCTTCTTTTCCTTTTTTTTTTTTGCAGACGCAAGTGAAAAAAAAAACATAAAAAGGAGCGAGGAGAAGAGAGGAGGTGAGGCGGAAGAGATTCGGGATTTTCCCTCTTAGTTGGGGAAATCACAGCGAGGATTCCAAAAATTCGGCATCTGCCGAACGTTCTACGGTGAAAGCAGGACGAGCTCAGCGGGGGAAGGGATTGTTCATAGAGCTTGGCCGGGTCATCATAGGTGAGAATTAGAAGATTCAGAAATCCTCATTGTCATTGTGAGAATAAACTTCCAACAAATTACAACAAACATTTCAGGGTAAAAAAAACTATTCTTTACTCCAGTGGTCTCCAATCTATCCCCCCCCCCCCCCACTGACACCAATGATGGGGCACTATTCCTCCCCCCCCCGCCCCCGACACCAATGATGGGGCACTATTCTCCCCACTGATACCAATGATGGGGCACTATTCCCCCCGCCCCCCGACACCAATGATGGGGCACTATTCCCCCCCGCCCCCCGACACCAATGATGGTCCTCCCACTGATACCAATGATGGGGCACTATTCCTCCCACTGATACCAATGATGGGACACTATTCCTCCCACTGACACCAATGATGGGGCACTATTCCTCCCACTGATACCAATGATGGGACACTATTCCTCCCACTGACACCAATGATGGGGCACTATTCCTCCCACTGATACCAATGATGGGGCTCTATTCCTCCCACTGACACCAATGATGGGGCTCTATCCCCCCCCCACCCCCGACACCAATGATGGTCTTCCCACTTACACCAATGATGGGGCTCTATCCCCCCACTGATACCAATGATGGGGCACCATTCCTCCCACTAATACCAATGATGGGGCTCTATTCCTCCCACTGACACCAATGATGGGGCACTATTCCTCCCACTGACATCAATGATGGGGCACTATTCCTCCCACTGACACCAATGATGGGACACTACCCCCCCCCCCCACTGACACCAATGATTGGGGCTCCCCCCACCCCCGACACCAATGATGGTCCTTCCACTGACACCAATGATGGGGCACTACCCCCCCCACTGACACCAATGATGGGGCACTATTATTCCCACTGACACCAATGATGGGGCCATATTCCCCCCACTGACACCAATGATGGGGCTCTATTCCTCCCACTGACACCAATGATGGGACACTATTCTCTCTACTGACATCAATGATGGGGCACTATTCCCTCCACTGACACCAATTATGGGATAATATTCCCTCCATTGACACCAATGATGGGGCACTATTCCTCCCACTAGCACCAATGATGGGGCACTATCCCCCCACTGACACCAATGATTGGGGCTCCCCCCCGCCCCCGACACCAATGATGGTCCTTCCACTGACACCAATGATGGGGCACTACCCCCCCACTGACACCAATGATGGGGCACTATTATTCCCACTGACACCAATGATGG
>JBBDGP010005040.1:0-118746 GCA_037952835.1 Lithobates septentrionalis | reverse complement strand
GAATACATTAGAAATACGCATGTTGGAAGGAAGATCTAAAGCGTAGGCCACTGGGTTGATCCTGCGGAGAATACGGTAAGGCCCAATATACAGAGGTGCCAGTTTTAGTGAGGGAATGCAGAGTCAGAGGTTACGAGAAGACAGCCAGACCCTCTCCCCAACCTTGTAGGAAGGAGCGGGTAGGCATCGGCAGTTAGCATGGAGTCTGTACCTATCACTGGCACGTCGCAAGGACTCTTGGACCTGCACCCAAGTGGAACGGAGATCATGGAGATGCTCCTCTAACGCAGGAATTCTTTGAGGAAAAAAAAATGTGTCAGGCAACATGGATGGTTGGAAAGCAAAATTTGCCAAAAATGGAGACAATCGGGAAGAGGCATTGACGGCACTATTGTGAGCAAACTCCGCCCAAGGTAAGAGGTCTGACCAGTTGTTATGGCAGTCAGAAATATAGAAATGTAGAAACTTCTCCAAGGCTTGGTTGGCTTGTTCTGCGGCCCCATTGGATTGTGGGTGATACGCCAAGGCGAAGGAAAGCTGAATTTACAACTGTCCACAAAAGGCTTGCCAAAACCTGGAGACAAACTGGCAACCCCTGTCCAAGATGATAACCTCGGGTAGCCCATGTAACGGAAAGATCTCCCGAGTGAAAATGGAGGCCAGTTCTTTGGATGTAGGCAACTTCTTAAGTTGAATACAATGAGATATCTTCGAGAACCGGTCAACCACCATAAGGATAACTGTGCTGCCCTGGGAGTCGGGTAACTCCACAATAAAATCCATAGATAGGTGGGTCCAAGGCCCTTATTCTATTGGGTATGGGTTGTAGGAGGCCCACTGGAAGGTGTTGTGGTGTTTTTCACTGAGCACACACAAAACAAGTGGCTATGAAGGCGGTTACATCAGTGCAGAGACTAGGCCACCAGAATTGTTGAGAAAAAGACCGGATGAGCCGATTCGTTCCTGGGTCGTCCGTCTGCCTTGGGAGAATGGTAAGTCTGGAGCAAAGCAGTGTGGAGATCCTTGGGGACAAGGTAGGGGTCACCAGGTTTTTCAGGAGGAGAATGGATCTGAGCAGCAAGAATTCTGTCACCCAAAGGAGAACTGAGACTGGTGCGAATAGAGGCTAGAATGTGATCTGGAGGAATCACAGGAACCGGAACCGACTCCATCTTGGAGGAGGAGGAAAACTGTTGTGACATTGCATCAGCCTTACATTCTTAGTACTGGGTAAGAACGAGACTATGCAATTGAAGCTTGACAGAAAAAAAAAAAAAAAGAGCCCATCGCGCTGTTCTGGGAGATGAGCGTTTAGCCTCAGACAAGAATGTGAGATTCTTATAGTCAGTCAAAATGAGGACCGGCACAGTGGTACCTTCGAGGAGATGCCTCCATTCTTTAAGAGCTAAAATTCTAGCTAGCAATTCCGCAGGAGAACATTTCCTAGAAAAGTAGCCACAAGGATGCATAGCGCACTCAGAGGTAGAACGTTTAGACAGACGAGCGTCTACTCCAGTCTCAGATGCATCAACCTCAAGGATGAAGGGTAACGTAGGATTAGGATGTGCCAACACAGGAACTGAAACAAAGGCAGCCTTGAGAGAATCAAAGGCTTTACTGGAATCCGGGGAGCAATTCTGTGGGTCGCCGTCCTTCCTGGTCATATTAGTCAGGGGTTTGACCAGAGAAGAGAAGCTACGAATACATTTCCGATAATAATTGGCAAAGCCAAGAAAACATTGTAGCAGATGAAGACCTATGGGTGGAGGCCACTGTAGAACTGCAGATAGTTTCTCTGGGTCCAGCAAAAAACCGGCAATAGAAATGACATAACCCAGGAATTGAACCCGTTCACCGTGGAACTCGCACATTTCCAACTTATAATACAGGTTATTATCTCTCAACCTCTGTAGCACACAGGAGATATCCGTGTGGTGGGATTCAGGATATATGAGAATTTCGTTAGGATAAACCACCACACATTGCTGCAACATATCGAGGAGGACATCGTTGATGAATTCCTGAAAAACTTCAGGAGCGTTGCAGAGACCAAACAGGATTACGGGGTATTTGTAATGTCCTGCTCTGGTATTAAACGCAGTTTTCGTTGCCCTCCTTGATCCTTAAGAGATTGTATATTGTATGCTCCTCTCAAAATCGAGCTTTGTGAAAACCGTTGCTCCCTTGAGGCGGTCAAATAATTCCGTAATCAACGGAATCGGGTAGGCGTTCTTAATAGTGATGCGATTGAGACCCCTATAATCGATGCAAGGTCTCAATTCTCCACTCTTCTTTTTCACAAAGAAGAAGCCAGCACCAGCAGGAGACGAGGATTTGCGGATGAACCCTCAAGGAAGCGAATCGGCAACATAGTCCTCCATGGCTTTATCCTCCGAGACAGACAAAAGGGTAAACCCGGCCACGGGGAGTGGCACCAGGTTGAAGGTCAATTGCACAATCACACGGCCGGTGTGGAGGCAAACTACCGGCTTGACCCTTGTCAAAGACATCGCTAAAATCACGGTACTGCCCTGGCAAGGAGGAGAGTGAAGAGGTGCACAGGACCTGAACCACGTTCTAAAAACATGTCTCACTGCATTGGGGCGACCAGGAGAGAACCTCAGCACGGAGCCAATCAAAAGAGGGGTTGTGCCTCTGTAACCAATGACCAGCAGGTAATGAGGAGAGGAAATGACTTGAAATTGGATGATCTCATGGTGAAGAGCTCTTATGGCCATGGCCAATGGAGCAGTCTCGTGAGTCACATGGGCAGGCTGTAGAGGTCTCCCATCGATAGCCTCGATGGCAAGTGGAGTGGCACGCAGCTACAGCGGAATTGAGTGCTTAGACACAAAGGCACTATCTAGGAACAGGCCTGCAGCCCCGGAGTCGATTAGAGCCTGTCTATCGATGGCTGCCTCAGACCAAGACATGGGTAACTGGAACTAGAGGCTTTTCCTTCAAAGAGAAGTATGGGTTTTGGGGGGTTTTCCATAATCATACTTACCTAGGTGAATGCAGCATCGGTCCCCCTGGCACCTCTGTACTGAGAACCGAGCGATCGAACACTGCCAATGGCTCGGTTCTCACAGCTCCCCGAGCAAAGAGCTTCAGACTGTCAACCAGCAGCTCTCCGCTCCGCTCCCTCCTCGCTCACTGGAGCGCTGAGCTGTGGAGGGGCAGGGAGCGGCCACTTCAGGCTCTCGGAGGCTCACTGAGAGGCTGAGATGGGTGTCAGTCCAGGCACCTGGCGGATCCCATTGTCAGGATGACGTGGAGCCTTGACTGAAATCCACGACGTCAGCTTTGCTGAAAACGGGTCACAAAAATGCAAAACGAATTGCACTTCTGTGATCCATAGGAGAAGCCCAGCCAAACGAGCTTTGGTTGGACTTCTCCTTTAAGGATAATTAGGGACGCAACGCCACCTAAGGTCTGTCTGTGACAGGACATCAAGGTTCGGGCGTTTTCCCTGGACGGGTAGGACAAGACTTCAAAAAGTGACCTGCCTGGCCACAATAAAGGCACAATCTCTCCCTCCTCCTAAGGGTTCTCTCATCCGCAGAGAGACACGTGAAGCCCAAGGGCATGGGTTCATCTTCACTGACCGACTCAGTACCAGGAGGCATGGGAGGTGAGGGAGGCACGGGAGGTGAGGGAGGCACAGGAGGTGAGGGAGGCATGGGAGGTGAGGGAGGCACAGGAGGTGAAGGAGGCATGGGAGGTGAGGGAGGCACGGGAGGTGAGGGAGGCATGGGAGGTGAGGGAGGCACGGGAGGTGAGGGAGGCATGGGAGGTGAGGGAGGCACGGGAGGTGAGGGAGGCACGGGTGGGACTGCAAAGCTTGGAGACAAACGTACAGGAGGCTTCCACAAGCTCTCCTTAAAAGAGAGAGTCTTTCTCTGAGTCTGGAGTCAATAAGGATGGCAAACGTGATCAACTTCTCCAGCTCAGTGGGTATATCTCGGGCTGCTATCTCATCCTTGATGGCATCTGAGAGACCATGAGAAAAAGCAGCCATGAGGGCCTCATTGGTCCAAGCAACCTCTGCTGCCAGAGTACGGAATTCAATGGCGTAGTCGGCAACAGTTCTCGTACTCTGTTCGATGGACATGTGGCACTTGGCAGCAGAAGCGGAGCATGCGGGAACACCAAATAGCCTTTTAAAAAGGAGGCCACAAACTCAGGGTAACTCAAGACAACAGGTTTTTGTGTCTCCCATAGAGGGTTTGCCCAGGCCAAGGCTCTCTCAGAAAGCAAAGATATCATGAAACCTACTTTGCTTCTGCCCGTGGGAAACGCCTGGGGCAGCATCTCAAAGTATATCTCAACCTGGTTGAGAAACCCTCTGCATCAGACTGGATCGCCCCCAAATCGCTGGGGAAGCGGAGCGAAACCAGACATACCTCTTATAGAGGTAATACTCGAGGCGGGGGCCTGCACAGAGACTGGAGCAGGGTTGGCCTGAAACTCAGGTTGTACCAGAGCATCCACAGTGGGAGATTCCAGGTGAGCGGTGCGACTCAGGAGCGTTTGTAACGCCATGGCAAACTGATCCATGCGGTGATCCTGGTCATCCAATCTGGAAAAAATATTACCAACAAGTGGACTGACTGTATCTTTTGAATTCATGGCCTTCGCCTATCAGAAACCATGAATCAGACCGAGACAGAAGGGAAGTAAGAATCACACCTTTTAATAGAATGGTAAAAATGGCACAGATCGGTAAACGTGGTCAAAACATGAGTCGGGGATCGGAAACCAAAATCGGGTAATCAGACAAGCCAGTATTCAGGAAACCAGAGATCAGCGTAGTCAGAGGCAGAAGAACAGGATCAGGAACCAGAAGGGACTTCAGCCGGGCAAAGTCTATCACAGGAACACAGCAGAGAATCTCCGGATAGGCTGACCAAGCGAAGGCAAGAAAGGAATGAACAAGGCAGAAGAAGGCGGGCTATGGGCAGGACTGACGAGCAGGAAATGATCATCAGGTGAGCCACCGAGGAACCAATGATTGCTGATAAGCCCCGCCCTCACAGTCACAAAGCACCACCCACACTGTCTCCGCCCCCCTGTGATGTATTACCTGAAGTGCAGTAATCCAGCCCTTCCATTGGTCATCTCCTCTTCAGGGAAGAGAAGGAGCGGAGGATTGGCCGGCTGGCACAGATAATGCTTCAGAGACTCCAGCAGCTGAGAGCGACTTCCTGGGGCCCCCAACTCCAGGAACCCCCGAGCCCAACACAGGAACCCCGGGGGGCAGGAGACCGAGGGCTAGAGAGAGAAAAGAGCGGACACCCATCAGTACACACCCCTTTATAGTACACGCCCCTCCCCTCATAGTACACACCCCTTCATAGTAGACGCCCCTCCCCCATATTAGTACACACCCCTTCATAGTACACGCCCCTCCCCCATAATAGTACACACCCCTTCATAGTACACACCCCTCCATAGTACACGCCCCTCCCCTTATAGTACACACCCCTTCATAGTACACGCCCCTCCCCCATATTAGTACACACCCCATCATAGTACACGCCCCTCCCCTCAATACACACCCCCTCATAGTACACGCCCCTCCCCCTCATAGTACACACCCCCTCATAGTGCACGCCCCTCCCCCATAATAGTACACGCCCCTCCCCCATAATAGTACACGCCCCTCCCCCATAATAGTACACACCCCCTCATAGTGCACACCCCTCCCCATAATAGTACATACCCCTCCCCTCATAGTACACACCTCTTTATATTACACGCCCCTCCCCTCATAGTACACACCCCTTCATAGTACACGCCCCTCCCCTCATAGTACACACCCCTCCCCCATAATAGTACACACCCCTCTTAGTACGCAATCCATCCAATCACCTCCCCCCCATCTACAGGATGACTCACCGAGCTGCAGGAGGCCAGCAGAGAGAGGGCGCTGTGATCAAAGTGTGTCCTGTGATTGGAGACGTAGATCTTCACCGACCAATCAGAGCGTCCGGACTGAGCCACTACCAACCCCAGTACTGAGCCCATCCCCCGCAGGAGGAACCTACACAGGAGAGAGAGAACACCCCCAATGTGAGAGGACACGCCCCCATTCATCAACCCGAGTACTGAACCCATCCCCCACATCACCCCATTCATCTGACAGATGACTCCGCCCTCACCTGCGTATGAGGGACTCCGGGAGAACACAGCTCACCAAGAAGACATGAGCGCCAATAAAGAGGCGGAGCAAGAAGAGACACAGACCAATGGGAGTGTAGAGGAGGAGGAGAATACACGTCAGAGGGTCAGCTGGGAACCTATGAGACAAAATGTGGGCGTTACCACCTGACTCCTCCCCCTTACATTTATCAATGACTAATTAAATCTCCACATTACACCACACCCCCTCCACATCACATCACACCCCCTCCACACAAGACCACACCCCCTCCACATCACACCACACCCCCCTCCACACGAAACCACCCCCCATTACACCACACCCCTCCACACAAGACCACGCCCCCACATTACACCACACCCCCTCCACATCACACCACAACCCCTCCACACAAGACCACACCCCCACATTACACCACACCCCCTCCACATCACACCACACCCCCTCCACACAAGACCACACCCCCTCCACACAAGACCACACCCCCTCCACACAAGACCACACCCCCTCCACATCACTCCACACAAGACCACACACCCCCCACATCACACCACACCCCCTCCACATCTCACCACACCCCCTCCACATCACACCACACCCCCTCCACACAAGACTACACCCCCTCCACATCACACCACACCCCCTCCACACAAGACTACACCCCTCCACATTACACCACACCCCCTGCACATTACACCACACCCCCTGCACATTACACCACACCCCCTCCACAACCCCTCCAGATTACATCACACCCCCTCCACACAAGACCACACCCCCTCCACACACCCCCACATCACAACAAACCCCCCCACATTACACCACACCCCCCGCACTCACCTGTGCAGGTCCAGCATGGCATCCAGGTTGGGTTGCTCCATCCTGACAGCGCTCTTCTCAGGACGGGGGATGGGATGATGAGCACAATGACTACAACACACCCGTTATCTGTCCTATAATAGAGAACAATGAGATTTGAGATCAACAAGACCACGCCCACTTCTCAACCTCTGCCCACTATGTCCCCACCATCTCTTGCCCTCCATACTATGACCCTACCACCACCTATACCTCCAGTCCCCGCCCACTATGATACCACCTCCTATCATGTCCTTCCAGTCCCCGCCCATTATGACCCTACAACCTCCTATCTTGTCCCTCCAGTCCCTGCCCACTATGACCCTACAACCTCCTATCATGTCCCTCCAGTCCCCGCCCACTATGACCCTACCACCTCCCATCATGTCCCTCCAGTCCCCACCCACTATGACCGCACCACCTCCTATCATGTCTCTCCAGTCCCCGCCCACTATGACCCCACCACCTCCTATCATGTCCTTCCAGTCCCCTCCCACTATGACCCCACCACCTCCTATCATGTCCTTCCAGTCCCTGCCCACTATGACCCCACCACCTCCCATCATGTCCTTCCAGTCCCCGCCCACTATGACCCTAACACCTCCCACTATGACCCTACAACCTCCCATCATGTCCTTCCAGTCCCTGCCCACTATGACCCTACCTCCCATCATGTCCTTCCAGTCCCTGCCCACTGTGACCCTACCTCCCATCATGTCCTTCCAATCCCCGCCCACTATGACCCTACCACCTCCTATCATGTCTCTCCAGACCCTGCCCACTATGACCCCACCACCTCCTATCATGTCTTTCCAGTCCCCACCCACTATGACCCCACCACCTCCTATCATGTCCCTCCAGTCCCCGCCCACTATGACCCCACCACCTCCCATCATGTCCTTCCAGTCCCCGCCCACTATGACCCTACCACCTCCTATCATGTCCCTCCAGTCCCCGCCCACTATGACCCCACCACCTCCTATCATGTCCCTCCTACCATTGGCTCTCTGAGCCCCTCATGTTCCTCCTGCCTAACAAATAACACCTTAAAGGGGAGTTCCACTCGTTTTTTAAGTTTATTAAAAGTCAGCGGCTACAAAAAGTGTATCTTCTGACTTATTAGACACTCCCCTGTCCCACGGTCCAGCAATACGGCCGCCCGAGCCCCCGCTCCTCTCCCCCGCCTCTCCTCTCCCCCGGCATTGCAAGTGTGACAGCTTCCTGCTTCAATGCCGAGCGCACACATCACGCTGCGCACCCTTAGTGGCCGGGCAATCTTCTGGGACCTGTGATGTGTCCCAGAAGATTGCTGAAAGGGAGGGGGAGAGGCGACAAGAGCAGCAAGTGGTAGATGGGTACCTGTAAAAACTAGGTGCCCCCCCCAAAAAAAGACACGCAAAATGTGTCATGTAAGAGGGCGAGGAGTGCGGAGTGGAACTCCGCTTTAAAACAGACGATATCAGGAGACCCCAGGATCAGGCTGCTTTGAGCCGATGAACATCTACTCGGAGTATCATAGTCTAAAGCAATCATTGCTGGTTTTGGGCATAGGGGCCCCAAATATGTATATGGAACCTCCAGTTCCCAGAGTCTGTGTGTTTTGGGGCAACATGGACTTGAATCAGAAACAAAACCACTCCAAGGGTCCCCCAGGCACACACCTTCCAAATTGAAGTGTTCCCTTAAAAGCCAGGGCCCATAGTCAGTAGGCGAGAGGCCACCCTGCCGTGCTAAAAAGCCCTCCCTCCAAAAGCCCCTGTCCTGGTTGGGTCACATTTCTCCCTCATCCAAAAATAGGATTTTTTAAAACAGCTTACCTGTAAAATCCTTTTCTTTCGAAGGACATCACAGGACACAGAGCCACAGTAATTACTGATGGGTTATATAGGTATCACTGGTGATTGGACACTGGCACACCCTATCAGGAAGTTCAACCCCCTATATAATCCCTCCCCCTTGCAGGGATACCTCAGTTTTGTAGCCAAGCAATATAGTGTATTAGAAGAGGGGCGGGACCTCTGTGTCCCGTGATGTCCTTCGAAAGAAAAGGATTTTACAGGTAAGCTGTTTTAAAAAATCCTATTTTCTTTCTCGTACATCACGGGACACAGAGCCACAGTAATTACTGATGGGATGTCCCAGAGCAATGCTACCTGAGGGGGGGGAACCACGACCAAATAGGGTGCAATCAGACCTGAGGGAGGGGGACCACGACCAAATAGGGTTCAATCAGACCTGAGGGGGGGGGAACCACGACCAAATAGGGTGCAATCAGACCTGAGGGGGGGGAACCACGACCAAGTAGGGTGCAATCAGACCTGAGGGGGGGGGAACCACGACCAAGTAGGGTGCAATCAGACCTGAGGACCCTGTAGCGCTGCCTGCAGCACACTACGCCCAAAGACGATATCCTCATGCCTTCTCACATCCACCTGATAGAATCTGGTGAATGTATTGACTGAAGACCAGGTTGTGGTCTTGCAGATCTGAGCCATAGAGGCCCGGTGATGCACTGCCCAAGAAGCACCAATAGCCCTTGTGGAATGTGCCCTGATCTGAAACGGAGGAATCTTCTGTTTCAAACCGTAAGCTTGAATGATCAACTGTCGAATCCATTTAGAAATGGTCGCTTTTGACGCTTCCTGTCCTCTATTGGGACCCTCTGGCAGCACAAACAAAACATCCGTCTTGCGGATCTGAGCAGTTGCCCCGAGATAGGCCTTAACTGCTCTTACTACATCCAACGAATGTAGAGATCTCTCTTCCGGAGAACAGGGATCTGGAAAAAAGGAAGGTAGAACAATGTCTTGGTATAGATGAAAATCAGAAACCACCTTCGGTAAAAAACTAGGATGAGGGCGTAGTACCACTCTGTCCTTGTGTATAATCAAATAAGGCTCCTTACAGGAAAGAGCTGCTAATTCTGATACTCTTCTAGCAGAAGAGATGGCCACCAGAAAAATTAACTTCCTTGTCAACAAGACCAAAGGAATCTGACTTATTGGTTCAAAAGGCTGTTTCTGTAACACAGCCAGGACCAAATTCAAGTCCCAGGGGTTTAGGGGCGCCCTAACCGGAGGATTAAGACGCATCACCCCCTGCATAAAGTTTCGGACCAAAGAATGCGAAGCAAGTGGCCGCTGAAATAATACTGATAAAGCAGAGACCTGGCCCTTGATGTACTCAAGGCCAGCTTCATCTCTAATCCTAATTGTAGAAAATCAAGGATTCTACCTATGACATATTTCCTGGGATGCCAACCTCTGGATTCACACCAGGTTATATAAGCTTTCCAGACTCTATGATAAATCATCCTGGAAGCTGGCTTCCTTGCATTAATCAAGGTAGATATGACAGGACCTGAGAGCCCACGACTCTTCAGAACGTGGGTCTCAATAGCCAAACCGTCAAATTTAGCGTTTGTAAGGCAGGATGGAACACTGGACCTTGAGATAACAGGTCTGGGCGTACCGGTAGGATCCACGGGGAACCCACCGTCATCCTTACTATTTCTGCATACCACGTCCTTCTGGGCCAAGCGGGGGCCACCAGAAGTACCGACTTCCTTTCCTGCCTGATCCTGCGAAGGAGTCGTGGTAATAGCAGAATAGGCGGGAATGCGTAAATCGGTGAGAACCGATGCCACGGAATCACCAACGCATCCGTCCCGCATGCAAGAGGATCTTTTGTCCTTGCCACAAATCTGTCTATCTTTTTGTTGAATCAGGATGCAAACAGGTCTACATCTGGGACCCCCCCATCTTTGGCATATGGCCCAAAAGACGTCGGGATGCAGAGACTATTCCCCTGGGAGTAACTGCTGGCGACTTAGATAGTCTGCCTGCCAGTTCTCTATACCCGGGATGAAAACTGCCGATATGCATGGCACATGCATCTCTGCCCAGACTAAGATCTGGTTCACCTCTTTTTGAGCAGCTCGGCTCCGGGTGCCTCCCTGATGATTGACATAGGCCACTGCTGTGGCATTGTCGGACTGGATCCTGACCGGACAACCCTGTAGCCTGATAGTCCAGGCCTTTAGAGCTAGATGTATCGCCCGGATCTCCAGAATGTTGGTGGGTAAGGTCCTCTCTGTCTTGGACCATACCCCTTGGACCGCAGCCTGTTCCAGAACTGCTCCCCAACCTGACAGACTGGCATCTGTTGTTACCACCGTCCAGGTAACCGGTAGAAAGGATTTCCCCTTCTGCAGGTTTTCGGGTATGAGCCACCAATTGAGGCTCTGACGCACCGCATGCGACAGGTGCATCGGAAAGTCTAATGCCTGAACTTTCTTGTTCCAGGTCGACAGAATACTGTGTTGCAGCATTCTTGAGTGAAACTGAGCATAGGGAACTGCTTCGAATGAAGACACCATCTTCCCTAGTAGCCTCATACAAAGGCGGACTGAGGGACCCTTCTTGGTCCTTACTGCCAGAATCAGCTCTCTTAAAGCAGTGATCTTTGCCTGAGGTAGAAATATTTTCTCCTGGCTTGTATCTATAATCAGACCTAAATACTCCAGTCTTCTTACTGGTTTTAGGAAAGACTTTTCTAAGTTGAGGATCCAACCCAGGTGTTCTAGATACCTGACTGTGGTCCTCAAGTTTCCATTCAAAGAGGCTACCGACCGGTCTATCAAGAGCAGGTCGTCTAGGTATGCTATGACAGCTATACCCTGAGCCCTTAATCTGGCCAGAGGAGGAGCCAAGATCTTTGTGAACACTCGAGGGGCAGTGGCTATCCCGAAAGGCAGAGCCACAAACTGGAAATGGCGCCCTCCTACCTCGAAGCGCAGAAACTTCTGATGAGCAGGAAAAATGGGCACATGCAGATATGCATCTCTGATGTCTATTGATGCCAGAAATTCTCCTCCCTTCAGGGTGGGAACTACTGTTCAAATTGATTCCATGCGGAAGGATTGAATCCTTAGGAATCGGTTCAGATCCCTTAAGTCCAGAATGGGCCTGACATCCCCATTTGGCTTTTGGACCGTAAAAAGGTTGGAATAGAAGCCCAATCCCTGGTCCTTTGCGGGAACTATCATAATGACCTCCTGCGACAAAAGTCGCTCTAACGCTAGAAGGAGCGACTGCTTCTTCTCTGGGTCTCTGGGAACACTTGATCTGAGGAACCGAGGAGAAGGGAATTCCTGAAACTACAGCTTGTACCCTAAGGTTACCGTGGAGATTACCCATCTGTCCTGGAAGTCCTCCTGCCAGAGCTCTGAGAACTGTCACAGTCTTCCCCCCACTCGAGTGAGCGGGGGCGCCCCCTCATGCAGAGGTCTTAGTGTTTTGCCTAGTAGGCTTCTTTCCCCAGGACTTCTTTTGTCCCTGGGGTTGACTCTTGTCTCTGGACCCCAATGGAGGCGGCCGTCGAGACTGCCTGGAGGCTGAAGCCCCCCGGCGCTGGGGAAAGAGTCCATTTATAAGAGGGACGCTTACTCTTCTTCTTGACAGGTAAGAGAGTGCTTTTCCCACAAGAGATTCTCTTGATATAGTTATCCAAGTCCTCTCCAAACAACCTTGCACCACGAAATGGAAACCCAGCCAGTAGCTTCTTACATGGTGCTTCGGCTGACCAATTTTTCAACCATAGGATTCTACGTATATGCACCAACCCCAGTGAAAGACGGGAGGTTTGCACGATAGAATCTCTAATGGCGTCAACCACAAAGCATAAGGCCGCTGGAAGGTTAGCAAACCCCCGGGCCTGCTGTTCAGGTAATACTTTGATGACCTGCTTAACATGGTCTCTTAAGTATTGACAGACTCCAATCGCTGCTACTGCAGGTTGGGCCACTGATCCTGCTAAGGAGAAAACATCCTTCAATAGGGATTCCATCCTTTTATCTACAGGATCCCTGAGCATCTGAGCATTGTCTACAGGACAAGTCAGGCTATTATTTACGGAGGAAATGGCGGCATCAATAGCCGGAATTCCCCACATTTTGATAAACTTTTCTTCCATCGGATAAAGTGTTGAAAACTTTCTCGGCGGAGAAAAACGTTTGTCTGTGTGATCCCACTCAGAATAAAGCAGCTTTTCAAGTAAAGTATGAACAGGAAAAGCATGTGCTGCTTGGAAAGGTTTCAGTGACCACAAAGCAGAAGAGGATTCTTTAGCAGTTTCAGGTATGGGCAACTTAAATGTGGAGCGGACCAAACCAGTGAGGATCTGCACTAAGACTTTCTCCTCTTGGGAAGTCGCAGAGGGTCCCTCTCCACCTGATTCCTCCGAAGAGGAATCATCCGTCCCATCCCGATCCTCTGAAAGGGATTCATCTCCTTTATCCCAGAGCTCCTCTGTCTGAGGGTCTTGGGGAACAGAGGAAAGCCTAGTGCGTTTTCTTCCACTGAGTGAAGATGTAATCACGGCCATTAATCTTTCCTCTAGACCATTAATGGTTGAGGAAAAAATCTCTTGTGTAATATATACAGGGGCCGAAGTGCCAGAAGCAGGTGTAGCCCCTGACCCCGATGGCTCTCCCTGGCTAGCCGTCCCTGGCCCATCTTTAGGGGGGGGGGGATGCTGCCGACAGGGAGCCCTCAGAACCTGAACGAGATCCCCTAGTGTCTCTGGTTCCTGGGGTGCTTGAACCTCTTCTACCCATAGTGCAAAGCAACAAGGTGTGAGGTATACAAATGAACACTGCCCGCTGAGCGATGTAGTCTGGCTAAAAGCCTTGCTACCCAATGCTCAGTCTGGTGTTACTTCAGTAAATGCTGCCTAGGAGAATGCCTGTGTCCCACCTTACATGCGACCGTCAGCTCTGTGTCTCTCAGAAGGCTGAGTGCACCTGTACAGAGTGCCTTTAATAGCCTGCAGCTGGCCTGAGTGGGAGTCTAAGCACCTGTGCTGACGCCCCGCCCCCTCCTCTACCGCCCCCCCCCCTTGAGTTTTGAAAAAAACGAGCGCTTCCCGCGCTGCCGACTCTCCTGTCATGCTTCCGGAGAAAGGCTGGGGATGGGGGGAGGGGAGGGAGGAAGGCTGGTAACAAGATCTGCCTGAACGGCTATCTTCAGAGATGGTGGCCATTAGGCCGCAGAGCCCGGGTGGTATAACCACTTTCTAGACCCCTGTGGCCCCTCTCTAGCCTGGGGGGAACATTCAAACATGAGAAATCCCCCTTTCCACCTTACCTGTTTGCAGCCTGCTTGAGATGCTGGGACATAATCAGCGATGAACACCTGAGACAGACATTCAGCATGTGTAGGTTTGTGCTCTTGGCAGCCCCCGGTGGTCACAATAGGCATAGCATGCATTTACCTTAAAGGAGAAAAACCACTAGAACTCAAAAATTCTGTGGAATCTCCTCTTACCTTATCCAGCCGCAGGGTGCTGTTTACACAGACCCAATCTTCACCTCTCACGGTGGGCTCCGTTTGAAAAAACCGTCAGAGACTGGGGCCCCCATCAGTAGGGGGATCCAACAGTTCTGGGACCGTAAAGCACCTCGCCAGAAATTAGGAAGTTTAAAGCCATTTTCTGATCTGCGGGGTCCAGCTCTCTATAAAGAGAAGCATTACGGGTAAAACCTCGTTTCTTCGGACACGAGGCCCGGGTACCATCCAATTCGGCCATGAAAAGACACTTTGAATGGATCCGGTTCGCCTGGCTTGCCCCGGTATAGGATCTTAGGATATTCCCTTTGGAGCTCAGCAGAGGACATCTTTACACGTCCATCACCTAAGACACTGGCGTAAAAACTGAGCTATCCCTGCAAGGGGGAGGGATTATATAGGGGGTTGAACTTCCTGATAGGGTGTGCCAGTGTCCAATCACCAGTGATACCTATATAACCCATCAGTAATTACTGTGGCTCTGTGTCCCGTGATGTTCGAGAAAGAAAGTAGACTAACAAGGTTCTCAGACCTCCCACCTGGTCTGGACATGCGTTAGTCAGGCACAGTAAACGTACATAGTCGGTCCACATGATCTCCATTCTGGGCCGCAGGGAAGAGTTGTCATCGGTAGGTGTGGGATAGAGGTCATGAACCCTCTTGTCTGGCTGCCAGCACTTCAGCTGGGGAGAGGGGCCAGCATGTGGACACTGTAGGTGCTATAGGCAGGGCCAGCCGCGTTCTGCCCTGTTGCCAGCGCTTCAGCTGGGAATAGGAGCTTCACTACATCAGCTTGTCACTGGGGAGAGTTGTTTTCGAAACTCCAGAGTTGTTGTTGATGCTGGGCAGAGGTTGGTAGCACTCTGCCCTGATGTTAGCGCTTCTGCCAGGGAACCGTTTCGGCAAACTCCTGGGGAGGGAGAACGACCATCTCCTCTCCCTGGTCCTTGGCCTGCCGCTGGGGAGTGAGGGCGGCTTCCTCCTCTCCCTGCATCTCTGCCTGCCTCTGGGGAGATGAGCCAGTTGTCCCATCTCTTGGACTCCCGCTGTGGAGCGAGGACAACTTCATTCTCTCCCGAGTCCCTACTCTGCCGTTGGGGAGGGAGGATAACTACCTCTTCTCTGAGCCTGTGGATCTGTCGCTGGGGAGGAAGGATGACATCCCCTCCTCCTTGGTCCTTGGCCTGCCGCTGGGGAGTGAGGGCGGCTTCCTCCTCTCCCTGCATCTCTGCCTGCCTCTGGGGAGATGAGCCATTTGCCCCATCTCTTGGACTCCCGCTGTGGAGCGAGGACAACTTCATCCTCTTCCGAGTCCCTACTCTGCCGTTGGGGAGGGAGGATAACTACCTCTTCTCTGAGCCTGTGGATCTGTCGCTGGGGAGGAAGGATGACATCCCCTCCTCCTTGGTCCTTGAACTGCCACTGGGGAGATGGGTCAGCTGCTCCATCTCCCGTACCCTCATCTGGCTGCTGGGGCAACATTTCTCTGGTACTGTCTCCCAGGTGCACGGATCCTTCCTGGGGAGGGAAGACCATTTCCTCCGCTCTGGCTGACTGTTAGAGAGGGAGGACACCCCCCTCCTCTCCTGAACTGTGGATGAAGAACTGCCACCTTCTAACCCTGGGCCTCGGGAACTGCCATGGGTGTGGGGCAGAGCTCAGTGATGTTTGGCCCTGATGCCAGCTCTTCTGCTGAGAAACAACATGAAAATTTGGTGGCCTCACACAAATCCTTCAGGGCCACCGATTGTTGCAGGCTGAGGTCAAACAGCGCTCTGCCTTGATGCCCCCTGCTGGAGGCTCACTGGGTTGTTCCTCCTCTATTAAATTCCCAGTCTCTGGAATTGCTGAAAACCCAGGGCACGGGCTGGCGGCACTTGGGCCCAGTGCCAGCGCTTTGGCAGGTGACTCAAAATCCAGTTCACCCATGGGAGCTGGGCTATAATGTTGAGCGTTGTTGAACAATCTTGTTCCAGGTCCCATTCTTGTGTAACTATAAAGATCAAGTCCCTTCTCAATCGAAGTTCCAACTCACTAAAGTCTCCGATGTCCTCCCATCTCCACTACCGAAATGTGGATCCTCCTCAAATATTAATCCAAGGCCTCCGTAGTCCTAGCCTTCTATGGGATTGCTTTTCTTCATCCATGGAGACACTTGGGTAGCATACGATTGCAGTGCCCGATAGCCATCGTCCAGCACCATTTCCTCCTGGACCAGCCTTTCCAGCTCTATCAGCCATTCCTCCCGAGGATGCTCTCCTAGGAATGGTATACGCAAGTCCAACTGCAGCCAGTACCATTCCATGGACATAGGAAGGACCTTCCTATGATAGTCTTGCTCCACTTGGAGAGCCTCTGTCCAGAGCTCCCGGCGCATCGCGTCTTTCCATTCCAGAACGTTCTGGACAGAACCTTGGCTCTCCGTACTGAACATGAACATTGTTTGCATTCACCACTTGAACTTCGCTTCCATGGTGACCAGCTCCTGGAACACTTCGTAGATATCACCCATCACTGGGTCTTGTTGGGGGTTTGGACTGCTTGTAGAGAGAGGAAGCAGATCCCACCGCTACCAACCAAATGTCACGGAACCGTCCAGGACCCAGATTGGGTGCTTCAGTCAAGATATATCTTCCGACCCAGGAACCGGGACTATAGCTGAATATTGCACCCAAGATCTGGACGACACTCGTTTAGGTGCTCTGGAGCTGGGACTTTATTTTAAACTCACACAGAATATGAATATATATATATATATATATATATATATATCTATATCTCACACAAAGAGCTTGAGGACGTTATGCAAACAGTAAGATCATTTTCATAGCGAGGGAACAGACAACAGCGATCTAATCAACATAAACACAGAACATCCCACAATGGTTCCGTAACAAAGTAACATGATCACAATATGAATCACATCTCCAAGAGGGGATCAGACAGGCAGAATCAATAGAATGGGAATAATTCACACCTAGAAGGCACACAATGGGGGAGACACACCACCTCATCAGACGATATCAGGAGACCCGGAATCAGGAGAGGACCCGGAATCAGGAGAGGCCCCGGAATCAGGAGAGGGCCCGGAATCAGGAGAGGCCCCGGAATCAGGAGAGGCCCCGGAATCAGGAGAGGACCCGGAATCAGGAGAGGACCCGGAATCAGGAGAGGACCCGGAATCAGGAGAGGACCCGGAATCAGGAGAGGACCCGGAATCAGGAGAGGACCCGGAATCAGGAGAGGACCCGGAATCAGGAGAGGACCCGGAATCAGGAGAGGCCCCGGAATCAGGAGAGGCCCCGGAATCAGGAGAGGCCCCGGAATCAGGAGAAGACCCGGAATCAGGAGAAGACCCGGAATCAGGAGAGGACCCGGAATCAGGAGAGGACCCGGAATCAGGAGAGGACCCGGAATCAGGAGAGGACCCGGAATCAGGAGAGGACCCGGAATCAGGAGAGGACCCGGAATCAGGAGAGGACCCGGAATCAGGAGAAGACCCGGAATCAGGAGAAGACCCGGAATCAGGAGAGGACCCGGAATCAGGAGAGGGCCCGGAATCAGGAGAAGACCCGGAATCAGGAGAAGACCCGGAATCAGGAGAAGACCCGGAATCAGGAGAGGACCCGGAATCAGAAGAAGACCCGGAATCAGGAGAAGACCCGGAATCAGGAGAGGACCCGGAATCAGGAGAGGACCCGGAATCAGGAGAGGACCCGGAATCAAGAGAGGCCCCGGAATCAGGAGAGGACCCGGAATCAGGAGAAGACCCGGAATCAGGAGAAGACCCGGAATCAGGAGAGGACCCGGAATCAGGAGAGGACCCGGAATCAGGAGAGGACCCGGAATCAGGAGAGGACCCGGAATCAGGAGAGGACCCGGAATCAGAAGAAGACCCGGAATCAGGAGAGGCCCCGGAATCAGGAGAGGCCCCGGAATCAGGAGAGGCCACGGAATCAGGAGAGGCCACGGAATCAGGGAGAGACCACGGAATCAGGGAGAGACCACGGAATCAGGGAGAGACCACGGAATCAGGGAGAGACCACGGAATCAGGGAGAGACCACGGAATCAGGGAGAGACCACGGAATCAGGGAGAGACCACGGAATCAGGGAGAGACCACGGAATCAGGAGAGGCCCCGGAATCAGGAGAGGACCCAGAATCAGGTTGGTTTGAGCCGTTGATAGTAACATCTGCTCTGAGCCTCACAGTCTAAGGCAGTCATTGCTGGTTTGGGCCTAGAGACCCCAAATATGTATCGGGGTCCTCCACTTCCCAGACTCTGTGTTTTGGGGAGACATGGGCTTGAATCCGAAGCCAGACCACTCCAAGGATCCCCCAGGCACACACCTCCCAAGAGTAGTGTTCCCTTACAAGTCAGGGCCCATAGTCAATAGGCGAGAGGCCACCCTGCAGTTCAATCCAAAAGCCCCTGTCCTGGTTGGCTCTCTCACCCTTTCAAGTCCCTCCCACCTCCTGCCATTGGCTCTCTGACCCCTCATGTCCCTCCCACCTCCTGCCATTGGCTCTCTGACCCCTCATGTCCCTCCCACCTCCTGCCATTGGCTCTCTGACCCCTCATGTCCGTCACACCTCCTGCCATTGGCTCTCTGACCCCTCATGTCCCTCCCACCTCCTGCCATTGGTTCTCTGCCCCCTCGTATTATAATGTGATCAGAGGACGTCCCCCTACACCCGGCACTGGGAGGAGTCACATGATCAGAGGACGTCCTCCTACACCCGGCACTGGGAGGAGTCACATGATCAGAGGACGTCCTCCTACACCCGGCACTGGGAGGAGTCACATGATCAGAGGACGTCCTCCTACACCCGGCACTGGGAGGAGTCACATGATCAGAGGACGTCCTCCTACACCCGGCACTGGGAGGAGTCACATGATCAGAGGACGTCCTCCTACACCCGGCACTGGGAGGAGTCAGGTGATCAGAGGACGTCCTCCTACACCCGGCACTGGGAGGAGTCACGTGATCAGAGGACGTCCTCCTACACCCGGCACTGGGAGGAGTCACATGATCAGAGGATGTCCTCCTACACCCGGCACTGGGAGGAGTCAGGTGATCAGAGGATGTCCTACACCCGGCACTGGGAGGAGTCACGTGATCAGAGGACGTCCTCCTACACCCGGCACTGGGAGGAGTCACGTGATCAGAGGACGTCCTCCTACACCCGGCACTGGGAGGAGTCAGGTGATCAGAGGACGTCCTCCTACACCCGGCACTGGGAGGAGTCACGTGATCAGAGGACGTCCTCCTACACCCGGCACTGGGAGGAGTCAGGTGATCAGAGGACGTCCTCCTACACCCGGCACTGGGAGGAGTCACATGATCAGAGGACGTCCTCCTACACCCGGCACTGGGAGGAGTCACGTGATCAGAGGACGTCCTCCTACACCCGGCACTGGGAGGAGTCAGGTGATCAGAGGACGTCCTCCTACACCCGGCACTGGGAGGAGTCACATGATCAGAGGACGTCCTCCTACACCCGGCACTGGGAGGAGTCACATGATCAGAGGACGTCCTCCTACACCCGGCACTGGGAGGAGTCACATGATCAGAGGACGTCCTCCTACACCCGGCACTGGGAGGAGTCAGGTGATCAGAGGACGTCCTCCTACACCCGGCACTGGGAGGAGTCACATGATCAGAGGACGTCTTCCTACACCCGGCACTGGGAGGAGTCAGGTGATCAGAGGACGTCCTCCTACACCCGGCACTGGGAGGAGTCAGGTGATCAGAGGACGCCCTCCTACACCCGGCACTGGGAGGAGTCAGGTGATCAGAGGACGCCCTCCTACACCCGGCACTGGGAGGAGTCAGGTGATCAGAGGACGTCCTCCTACACCCGGCACTGGGAGGAGTCACGTGATCAGAGGACGTCCTCCTACACCCGGCACTGGGAGGAGTCACGTGATCAGAGGACGTCCTCCTACACCCGGCACTGGGAGGAGTCACATGATCAGAGGACGTCCTCCTACACCCGGCACTGGGAGGAGTCAGGTGATCAGACGACGCCCTCCTACACCCGGCACTGGGAGGAGTCACGTGATCAGAGGACGTCCTCCTACACCCGGCACTGGGAGGAGTCACATGATCAGAGGACGTCCTCCTACACCCGGCACTGGGAGGAGTCACGTGATCAGAGGACGTCCTCCTACACCCGGCACTGGGAGGAGTCAGGTGATCAGAGGACGTCCTCCTACACCCGGCACTGGGAGGAGTCAGGTGATCAGAGGACGTCCTCCTACACCCGGCACTGGGAGGAGTCAGGTGATCAGAGGACGTCCTCCTACACCCGGCACTGGGAGGAGTCAGGTGATCAGAGGACGCCCTCCTACACCCGGCACTGGGAGGAGTCACGTGATCAGAGGACGTCCTCCTACACCCGGCACTGGGAGGAGTCAGGTGATCAGAGGATGTCCTACACCCGGCACTGGGAGGAGTCAGGTGATCAGAGGACGTCCTCCTACACCCGGCACTGGGAGGAGTCACATGATCAGAGGACGTCCTCCTACACCCGGCACTGGGAGGAGTCACGTGATCAGAGGACGTCCTCCTACACCCGGCACTGGGAGGAGTCACGTGATCAGAGGACGTCCTCCTACACCCGGCACTGGGAGGAGTCAGGTGATCAGAGGACGCCCTCCTATACCCGGCACTGGGAGGAGTCACATGATCAGAGGACGTCCTCCTACACCCGGCACTGGGAGGAGTCACGTGATCAGAGGACGCCCTCCTACACCCGGCACTGGGAGGAGTCAGGTGATCAGAGGACGTCCTCCTACACCCGGCACTGGGAGGAGTCAGGTGATCAGAGGACGCCCTCCTACACCCGGCACTGGGAGGAGTCACATGATCAGAGGACGTCCTCCTACACCCGGCACTGGGAGGAGTCAGGTGATCAGAGGACGTCCTCCTACACCCGGCACTGGGAGGAGTCACGTGATCAGAGGACGTCCTCCTACACCCGGCACTGGGAGGAGTCACGTGATCAGAGGACGTCCTCCTACACCCGGCACTGGGAGGAGTCACGTGATCAGAGGACGTCCTCCTACACCCGGCACTGGGAGGAGTCACATGATCAGAGGACGTCCTCCTACACCCGGCACTGGGAGGAGTCAGGTGATCAGAGGACGTCCTCCTACACCCGGCACTGGGAGGAGTCACGTGATCAGAGGACGCCCTCCTACACCCGGCACTGGGAGGAGTCAGGTGATCAGAGGACATCCTCCTACACCCGGCACTGGGAGGAGTCATGTGATCAGAGGACGTCCTCCTACACCCGGCACTGGGAGGAGTCACGTGATCAGAGGACGTCCTCCTACACCCGGCACTGGGAGGAGTCACGTGATCAGAGGACGTCCTCCTACACCCGGCACTGGGAGGAGTCACATGATCAGAGGACGTCCTCCTACACCCGGCACTGGGAGGAGTCAGGTGATCAGAGGACGTCCTCCTACACCCGGCACTGGGAGGAGTCACGTGATCAGAGGACGCCCTCCTACACCCGGCACTGGGAGGAGTCAGGTGATCAGAGGACGCCCTCCTACACCCGGCACTGGGAGGAGTCACATGATCAGAGGACGTCCTCCTACACCCGGCACTGGGAGGAGTCAGGTGATCAGAGGACGTCCTCCTACACCCGGCACTGGGAGGAGTCACGTGATCAGAGGACGTCCTCCTACACCCGGCACTGGGAGGAGTCAGGTGATCAGAGGACGTCCTCCTACACCCGGCACTGGGAGGAGTCACATGATCAGAGGACGTCCTCCTACACCCGGCACTGGGAGGAGTCACATGATCAGAGGACGTCCTCCTACACCCGGCACTGGGAGGAGTCACATGATCAGAGGACGTCCTCCTACACCCGGCACTGGGAGGAGTCAGGTGATCAGAGGACGTCCTCCTACACCCGGCACTGGGAGGAGTCACATGATCAGAGGACGTCTTCCTACACCCGGCACTGGGAGGAGTCAGGTGATCAGAGGACGTCCTCCTACACCCGGCACTGGGAGGAGTCAGGTGATCAGAGGACGCCCTCCTACACCCGGCACTGGGAGGAGTCAGGTGATCAGAGGACGCCCTCCTACACCCGGCACTGGGAGGAGTCAGGTGATCAGAGGACGTCCTCCTACACCCGGCACTGGGAGGAGTCACGTGATCAGAGGACGTCCTCCTACACCCGGCACTGGGAGGAGTCACGTGATCAGAGGACGTCCTCCTACACCCGGCACTGGGAGGAGTCACATGATCAGAGGACGTCCTCCTACACCCGGCACTGGGAGGAGTCAGGTGATCAGACGACGCCCTCCTACACCCGGCACTGGGAGGAGTCACGTGATCAGAGGACGTCCTCCTACACCCGGCACTGGGAGGAGTCACGTGATCAGAGGACGTCCTCCTACACCCGGCACTGGGAGGAGTCACATGATCAGAGGACGTCCTCCTACACCCGGCACTGGGAGGAGTCACGTGATCAGAGGACGTCCTCCTACACCCGGCACTGGGAGGAGTCAGGTGATCAGAGGACGTCCTCCTACACCCGGCACTGGGAGGAGTCAGGTGATCAGAGGACGCCCTCCTACACCCGGCACTGGGAGGAGTCACGTGATCAGAGGACGTCCTCCTACACCCGGCACTGGGAGGAGTCAGGTGATCAGAGGATGTCCTACACCCGGCACTGGGAGGAGTCAGGTGATCAGAGGACGTCCTCCTACACCCGGCACTGGGAGGAGTCACATGATCAGAGGACGTCCTCCTACACCCGGCACTGGGAGGAGTCAGGTGATCAGAGGACGTCCTCCTACACCCGGCACTGGGAGGAGTCACGTGATCAGAGGACGTCCTCCTACACCCGGCACTGGGAGGAGTCAGGTGATCAGAGGACGTCCTCCTACACCCGGCACTGGGAGGAGTCACGTGATCAGAGGACGCCCTCCTATACCCGGCACTGGGAGGAGTCACATGATCAGAGGACGTCCTCCTACACCCGGCACTGGGAGGAGTCACGTGATCAGAGGACGCCCTCCTACACCCGGCACTGGGAGGAGTCACGTGATCAGAGGACGTCCTCCTACACCCGGCACTGGGAGGAGTCACATGATCAGAGGACGTCCTCCTACACCCGGCACTGGGAGGAGTCAGGTGATCAGAGGACGCCCTCCTACACCCGGCACTGGGAGGAGTCAGGTGATCAGAGGACGTCCTCCTACACCCGGCACTGGGAGGAGTCAGGTGATCAGAGGACGTCCTCCTACACCCGGCACTGGGAGGAGTCACATGATCAGAGGACGTCCTCCTACACCCGGCACTGGGAGGAGTCAGGTGATCAGAGGACGCCCTCCTACACCCGGCACTGGGAGGAGTCAGGTGATCAGAGGACGCCCTCCTACACCCGGCACTGGGAGGAGTCAGGTGATCAGAGGACGTCCTCCTACACCCGGCACTGGGAGGAGTCAGGTGATCAGAGGACGTCCTCCTACACCCGGCACTGGGAGGAGTCAGGTGATCAGAGGACGTCCTCCTACACCCGGCACTGGGAGGAGTCAGGTGATCAGAGGACGTCCTCCTACACCCGGCACTGGGAGGAGTCAGGTGATCAGAGGACGCCCTCCTACACCCGGCACTGGGAGGAGTCAGGTGATCAGAGGACGTCCTCCTACACCCGGCACTGGGAGGAGTCAGGTGATCAGAGGACGTCCTCCTACACCCGGCACTGGGAGGAGTCAGGTGATCAGAGGACGTCCTCCTACACCCGGCACTGGGAGGAGTCAGGTGATCAGAGGACGCCCTCCTACACCCGGCACTGGGAGGAGTCAGGTGATCAGAGGACGTCCTCCTACACCCGGCACTGGGAGGAGTCACATGATCAGAGGACGCCCTCCTACACCCGGCACTGGGAGGAGTCAGGTGATCAGAGGACGTCCTCCTACACCCGGCACTGGGAGGAGTCACGTGATCAGAGGACGTCCTCCTACACCCGGCACTGGGAGGAGTCACATGATCAGAGGACGCCCTCCTACACCCGGCACTGGGAGGAGTCACATGATCAGAGGACGCCCTCCTACACCCGGCACTGGGAGGAGTCAGGTGATCAGAGGACGCCCTCCTACACCCGGCACTGGGAGGAGTCAGGTGATCAGAGGGCGTCCTCCTACACCCGGCACTGGGAGGAGTCAGGTGATCAGAGGACGCCCTCCTACACCCGGCACTGGGAGGAGTCACGTGATCAGAGGGCGCACTGGGAGGAGTCTGGGGAGTCGGGTGTCCTGTGACAGATGTCTATCCCCCTCCCTCCTCCATAGACGGGGAGATCTCTCCTCTCCCCCGCACTCACCTCTCTCCGCTCCGCCATTCTTCACACTGACGAGCTGGCCGCTGATTGGTTCATACCACACCGCGCAAAGCATCATGGAGGCGGAGATCCTCATCTGCCACTAGAGGCCGAACTCTCCACAACGCCGCCATTTTCCTGGAGACTCACCCAGCTCCGCCTATCACCGTCATCTCAGGGACAAGCCGCTGCCATTTTCCCTGAGACACACCGAGCTCCGCCCACCACAGCGCCGCCATTTCCCCGGAGTCTCAGCTGCTGGCTGCCAGGAGGAGGAGTGTGTAGGGGCGGAGCTTACATGCTATTGGAGGCGGTGTTAGTGAATATGGGAGGCGGAGCGTTGTGTTGGCGGGAGAGTGTGCTATGAGGGATGTGATGAGCTGATTGGCTGAGTTGGGTGTGTGATGGGCGTGTCATCCTCTCCTTTATAATCCCCCCCTATAGTGAGGGATGCTCCTCCTCCTTGTTGGTGATTGGTGGGTGTGAGACTGTGTTTTATTGTCTCCTATTTCAGGTGGAGAGAGGCGGAGACTATGAGGTCATCTTGTGACGTCTCTATCAGATGGGCGGTGGGGGGATGGTAAATCTGAGGGTCTCCTCCTCGTAGTCAGTGATTGGTGGGTGTGAGGGGATCCCCGCCCTCCTCTGATTGCTGTCTCCTATTTCAGATGGAAGTAGGGAGGTCCTCTGGGGGGATGGGAAACCTGGGTGCCGTGGCAGCGCCATTTTTTTGCGGGGGGGCAAAACTGCCAGCCCCCCTCCCCCATCGCTCGATTGTCATCCCACCTGCCCCACACTTACCCCATCTAGGTTGTAGGCAGAGCTTATTCCTCCTCGGCTTCTTCCTCCTCAGCTTCCTCGACTCCTCCCCCTCAGATTCCTCCTCCTTGGCTCCTCCCCCTCGACTTCCTCTTCCTCCTCCTCGACTTCCTCCTCTACTCCGCTTCCTCCTCGACTTCTTCCTCCTCCTCCTCGACTTCCTCCTCTCCTCCTCCTCGACTCCTCCCCCTCAGCTTCCCCCTCCCCCTCGGCTTCCTCGACTCCTCCCCCTCGGCCTCCTCCTCCTTGGCTCCTCCCCCTTGGCTCCTCCCCCTCGGCTTCCTCCTCCTCGACCTCTTTCTCCTCCTCCTCGACTTCTTCCTCTACTCCTCCTCCTCCTCGAATTCCTCCTCAGCTTCCTCCTCCACTTCTTCCTCCTCGACTTCCTCCTCCTCCTCCTCAGCTTCCTCCTCTTCCTCGACTTCCTCCTCGGCTTCCTCTTCCTCCTCTACTCCTCTTCCTCCTCTACTCCTCCTCCTCCTTGACTTCCTCCTCTACTCCACCTCCTCCTCGACTTCTTCTTCCTCCTCCCCCTCGGCTTTCTCCTTGTTGGCTCCTCCCCCTCGGCTCCTCCCCCTCAGCTTCCTCTTCCTCGACTTCCTCCTCCTCGACTCCTTCCTCCTCGACTTCCTCCTCTACTCCTCTTCGACTTCCTCCTCTACTCCTCCTTCTCGACTTCCTCCTCCTCGACTTCCTCCTCCTCGACTTCCTCTACTCCTCGACTTCCTCCTCTACTCCTCCTCCTCCTTGACTTCCTCCTCCTCAGCTTCCTCCTCTTCCTCGACTTCCTCCTCCTCCTCGACTTTCTCCTCGGCTTTCTCCTCAACCTCCTCCTCCTCGGCTTCCTCTTCCTCCTCTACTCCTCCTCCTTGGCTTCTTCCTCCTCGGCTTCCTCCCCCTTGGCTCCTCCCCCACGGCTTCCTAGACTCCTCCCCCTCAGCTTCCTCCTCCTCAGCTTCTCCCCCTCGGCTTCCTCCTCCTCCTCAGCATCCTCCTCCTCGATTTCCTCCTCTACTCCTCCTTGGCATTCTCCCCCTTGGCTCCTCCCCCTCGGCTTCCTCTTCCTCGTCTCCTCCCCCTCGGCTTCCTCCTCGGCTCCTCCCCCTCAGCTTCCTCTTCCTCGACCCCTCGGCTTCCTCTTCCTCGACTCCTCCCCCTCGGCTTCCTCTTCCTTGACTCCTCCCCCTCAACTTCCTTATCCTCGGCTCCTCCCCCTCGGATTCCTCTTCCTCGACTCCTCCCCCTTGGCTTCCTCCTCCTCGGCTTCCTCCCCCTTGGCTTCCTCCTCCTCGGCTTCCTCCCCCTTGGCTTCCCCCTCGGCTTCCTCCTTCTCGACTACTACTCCTCGGCTCCTCCCCCTCGGCTTCCTCCTCGGCTGCTCCCCCTCGGTTTCCTCCTCCTCGGCTCCTCCTCCTCTACTCCTCCTCCTCGGCTTCCTTTTCTTCAGCTCCTCCTCGGCTTCCTCCTGCTCGGCTACTCCTCCTCGGCTTCCTCCTCCTCGGCTCCTCCTCCTCGGCTTCCTCCTCCTCGGCTTCCTTTTTTTCAGCTCCTCCTCCTCAGCTCCTCCCCCTCGGCTTCCTCCTCCTCTTTTTCTTCCTTTTCTTCAGCTCCTCCTCCTCGGCTTCCTCCTCCTCGGCTCCTCTACTCCTCCTCCTCGGCTTCCTCCTCCTCGGCTTTCATTTCCTCAGCTCCTCTTCCTCGACTTCCTCCTCCTTGGCTTCCTTTTCTTCGGTTCCTCCCCCTCGGCTTCCTCCTCCTCGGCGCCTCCTCCTTGGCTTCCTCCTCCTCAGCTTCCTCCTCCTCGGCTCCTCTACCTCGGCTTCCTCTTTCTCGGCTTCCTTTTCTTCAGCTCCTCCTCGGCTCCTCCCAATCGGCTTCCTCAGCTCCTCCTCCTCGGCTTCCATCTCTTCCTCCTCCTCGGCTTCCTCCTCCTTGGCCTCCTTTTCTTCAGCTGCCTCCTCCTCGGCTTCCACCTCCTTGGATTCCTTTTCCTCAGCTCCTCCTCCTCGGCTTCCTCCTCCTTGGCTTCCTTTTCCTCAGCTCCTCCTCCTCAGTTTCCTTTTCCTCAGCTCCTCCTCCTCGGCTTCCTTTTCTTCAGGTCCTTCTCCTCGGCTTCCTCCTGCTCGGCTTCCTTTTCCTCAGCTCCTCCTCCTCGGCTCCCTCCTCCTCTGTTCCTCCTCAGCTCCTCCTCCTCAGCTTCCTCCTCCTCGGCTCTGCCTGCATCTTTTCTTCCTCCTCTTCTGCTCCCCCCTGCATCTTTCTCTATTCTGCTCCCCCTGCGTCTCCTCCTCCTCGGCTCCTCCTGCGCCTTTTCCTCCTCCTCCTCGACTCCCCCTGCGTCTTTTCCTCCCCCTCCTCGGCCCCCCGCATCTTTTCCTCCTCGGCTCCCCCTGTGTCTTTTCCTCCTCCTTGGCTCCCCCTGTGGTTGAAAAGGATCTGGGGCAATCCATGGTGGAGAAGGATCTGGGGGGGAGTCAGTGGTGGAGAAGGATCTGGGGGAATCAATGGTGGAGAAGGATCTGGGGATTAGTCAATGGCGGAGAAGGATATGGGGGGGAGCCAATGGTGAAGAACCACAGGGGGGGAGACAGTAGTGGAGAAGGATCTGGGGGGGAATCAATGGTGGAGAAGGATCTGGAGGAGTCAATGGTGGAGAAGAATCTGGGGGGGGGGGGGTCAGTGGTGGAGAAGGATCTGGAGGAGTCAGTGGTAGAGAAGGATCTGGGGGAATCAATGGTGGAGAAGGATCTGGAGGATTTAATGGTGGAGAAGGATTTGGGGGGGGGAGTCAGTGGTGGAGAAGGATCTGGAGGAGTCAGTGGTAGAGAAGGATCTGGGGGAATCAATGGTGGAGAAGGATCTGGAGGATTTAATGGTGGAGAAGGATTTGGGGGGGGGTCAGTGGTGGAGAAGGATCTGGGGGAGTCAGTGGTAGAGAAGGATTTGGGGGAATCAATGGTGGAAAAGGATCTGGAGGATTTAATGGTGGAGAAGGATTTGGGGGGGGGGAGTCAGTGGTGGAGAAGGATCTGGAGGAGTCAGTGGTAGAGAAGGATCTGGGGGAATCAATGGTGGAGAAGGATCTGGGGGAATCAATGGTGGAGAAGGATCTGGAGGATTTAATGGTGGAGAAGGATTTGGGGGGGGGGGTCAGTGGTGGAGAAGGATCTGGGGGAGTTAGTGGTGGAGAAGGATCTGGGGGAGTCAGTAGTGGAGAAGGATCTGGGGGAGTCAGTGGTGGAGAAGGATCTGGGGGAGTCAGTAGTGGAGAAGGATCTGGGGGAGTCAGTGGTGGAGAAGGATCTGGGGGAGTCAGTGGTGAAGGATCAGGGGGAGTCAATGGTGGAGAAGGATCTGGGGGAGTCAGTGGTAGAGAAGGATCTGGGGAATCAATGGTGAAGGATCAGGGGGAGTCAATGGTAGAGAAGGATCTGGGGGCTAGTCAGTAGGTAGAGAAGGATCTGGGGGGGGAGTCAATGGTAGAGAAGGATCTGGGGGGGGGTCAATGATAGAGAAGGATCTAGGGGGGAGAGTCAGTGGTGGAGAATGATCTGGGGGGCAGTTGTGGAGAAGGATCTGGGGGAGGCAGTGGTAGAAAACGATGGGGGGGGGGGGTAGCCTGTGGTGAAGATGGATCTGGGGGAGTCAATGGTGGAGAAGGATCTGGAGGGGGAGTCGATGGTGGAGAAGGATCTGGGGGAGTCAGTGGTGGAGTAGGATCGGGGGGAGTCAATGGTGGAGAAGGATCTGGGGGAGTCAATGGTAGCAAGGATCCGGGGGGGGAGTCAGTGGTGGAGATGAATTGGGGGGAGTCAATGGTGGAGAAGGATCTGGGGGGGGAGCCAGTGGTGAAGAAGGATCTGAGGGTGTCAGTGGTAGAGAAGGATCTGGGGAAGCCAGTGTTGGAGAAGCATCTGGGGGAATCAATGGTGGACAAGGATCTGGGGGAATCAATGGTGGAGAAGGATCTGGGGATTAGTCAATGGCGGAGAAGGATATGGGGGGGAGCCAATGGTGAAGAACCACAGGGGGGGAGACAGTAGTGGAGAAGGATCTGGGGGGGAGTCAATGGTGGAGAAGGATCTGGGGGGAGTCAATAGTGGAGGAGGATCTGGGGGGGAGCCAATGGTGAAGAACGATCGGAGGGGTGGAGTCAATGGTGGAGAAGGATCTGGGTGGAGTCAGTGGTGGAGAAGGATCTGGGGGGAGTCAATAGTGGAGGAGGATCTGGGGGGGAGCCAATGGTGAAGAACGATCGGAGGGGGGGAATCAATGGTGGAGAAGGATCTGGGGGAGTCAATGGTGGAGAAGGATCTGGGGGAATCAATGGTGGAGAAGGATCTGGGGGAGTCCATGGTGGAGAAGGATCTGGGGGGATCAATGGTGGAGAAGGATCTGTGGGGATCAATGGTGGAGAAGGATCTGGGGGGATCCATAGTGGAGAAGGATCTGGGGGAATCAATGGTGGAGGAGGATCTGGGGGAGTCAATGGTGGAGAAGGATCTGGGGGAGTCAATGGTGGAGAAGGATCTGGGGGAGTCAATGGTGGAGAAGGATCTGGGGGAATCAATGGTGGAGAAGGATCTGGGGGAGTCAATGGTGGAGAAGGATCTGGGGGAGTCAATGGTGGAGAAGGATCTGGGGGAGTCAATGGTGGAGAAGGATCTGGGGGAGTCAATGGTGGAGAAGGATCTGGGGGGAGTCCATGGTGGAGAAGGATCTGGGTGGAGTCCATGGTGGAGAAGGATCTGGGGAATCAATGGTGGAGAAGGATCTGGGGGAGTCCATGGTGGAGAAGGATCTGGGGGGATCAATGGTGGAGAAGGATCTGTGGGGATCAATGGTGGAGAAGGATCTGGGGGGATCCATAGTGGAGAAGGATCTGGGGGAATCAATGGTGGAGGAGGATCTGGGGGAGTCAATGGTGGAGAAGGATCTGGGGGAGTCAATGGTGGAGAAGGATCTGGGGGAGTCAATGGTGGAGAAGGATCTGGGTGGAGTCAATGGTGGAGGAGGATCTGGGGGAGTCAGTGGTGGAGGAGGATCTGGGGGAGTCAATGGTGGAGAAGAATCTGGGTGGAGTCAATGGTGGAGAAGGATCTGGGGGAGTCCATGGTGGAGAAGGATCTGGGGGGATCAATGGTGGAGAAGGATCTGGGTGGAGTCAGTGGTGGAGAAGGATCTGGGGGGAGCCGATGGCGAGGAACGATCGGAGGGGGGGAGTCAATGATGGAGAAGGATCTGTGGGAATCATTGGTGGAGAAGGATCTGGGTGGAGTCAATGGTGGAGAAGGATCTGGGTGGAGTCAATGGTGAAGAACGATCGGAGGGGGAGAGTCAATGGTGGAGAAGGATCTGGGTGGAGTCAATGGTGGAGAAGGATCTGGGGGAGTCCATGGTGGAGAAGGATCTGGGGGGATCAATGGTGGAGAAGGATCTGGGGGAGTCCATGGTGGAGAAGGATCTGGGTGGAGTCCATGGTGGAGAAGGATCTGGGGAATCAATGGTGGAGAAGGATCTGGGGGAATCAATGATGGAGAAGGATCTGTGGGGATCAATGGTGGAGAAGGATCTGGGGGGATCCATAGTGGAGAAGGATCTGGGGGAATCAATGGTGGAGGAGGATCTGGGGGAGTCAATGGTGGAGAAGGATCTGGGGGAGTCAATGGTGGAGAAGGATCTGGGGGAGTCAATGGTGGAGAAGGATCTGGGTGGAGTCAATGGTGGAGGAGGATCTGGGGGAGTCAGTGGTGGAGGAGGATCTGGGGGAGTCAATGGTGGAGAAGAATCTGGGTGGAGTCAATGGTGGAGAAGGATCTGGGGGAGTCCATGGTGGAGAAGGATCTGGGGGGATCAATGGTGGAGAAGGATCTGGGTGGAGTCAGTGGTGGAGAAGGATCTGGGGGGAGCCGATGGCGAAGAACGATCGGAGGGGGGGAGTCAATGATGGAGAAGGATCTGTGGGAATCATTGGTGGAGAAGGATCTGGGTGGAGTCAATGGTGGAGAAGGATCTGGGTGGAGTCAATGGTGAAGAACGATCGGAGGGGGAGAGTCAATGGTGGAGAAGGATCTGGGTGGAGTCAATGGTGGAGAAGGATCTGGGGGAGTCCATGGTGGAGAAGGATCTGGGGGGATCAATGGTGGAGAAGGATCTGGGTGGAGTCAGTGGTGGAGAAGGATCTGGGGGAGCCGATGGCGAAGAACGATCGGAGGGGGGGAGTCAATGATGGAGAAGGATCTGTGGGAATCATTGGTGGAGAAGGATCTGGGTGGAGTCAATGGTGGAGAAGGATCTGGGTGGAGTCAATGGTGAAGAACGATCGGAGGGGGAGAGTCAATGGTGGAGAAGGATCTGGGTGGAGTCAATGGTGAAGAACGATCGGAGGGGGGGAGTCAATGATGGAGAAGGATCTGTGGGAATCATTGGTGGAGAAGGATCTGGGTGGAGTCAGTGGTGGAGAAGGATCTGGGGGGAGCCGATGGCGAAGAACGATCGGAGGGGGGGAGTCAATGATGGAGAAGGATCTGTGGGAATCATTGGTGGAGAAGGATCTGGGTGGAGTCAATGGTGGAGAAGGATCTGGGTGGAGTCAATGGTGAAGAACGATCGGAGGGGGAGAGTCAATGGTGGAGAAGGATCTGTGGGAATCATTGGTGGAGAAGGATCTGGGTGGAGTCAATGGTGGAGAAGGATCTGGGTGGAGTCAATGGTGAAGAACGATCGGAGGGGGAGAGTCAATGGTGGAGAAGGATCTGTGGGAATCATTGGTGGAGAAGGATCTGGGTGGAGTCAATGGTGGAGAAGGATCTGGGTGGAGTCAATGGTGAAGAACGATCGGAGGGGGAGAGTCAATGGTGGAGAAGGATCTGGGGGTTTTGGTAGATCATAAGCTTAATAATTACATACAATGCTAAGCTGCGGTTTCCAAAGCGAGCAAAGTCCTTTCTTATATAAGAGAGGAGGGGTTGTACAGGGAAAGGTGAGGAGGCCGTACCAGGAGGTGAGGTCATATACAAGGAGAGGTGAGGAGGCCTTACAGGGTGGAAAAATCATATACAGGGAGAGGTGAGGAGGCCGTACCAGGAGGAGAGGTCATATACAGTGAGAGGTGAGGAGGCCGTACTGGGAGGAGAGGTCATGCACAGGGAGAGGTGGGGAGGCCGTACCGAGAGGAGAGGTCATATACGAGGAGAGGTGGGGAGGCCGTACTGGTAGGAGAGGTCATATACGAGGAGAGGTGAGGAGGTCGTACCGGGAGGAAAGGTCATATACGAGGAGAGGTGAGGAGGCCGTACAGGGAGGAGAGGTCATATACAGAGAGAGGTGGGGAGGCCGTACTGGTAGGAGAGGTCATATACGAGGAGAGGTGAGGAGGCCGTACCAGGAGGAGAGGTCGTATACAGGGAGAGTTGAGGAGGCCATACAGGGAGGAGAGGTCATATACAGGGAGAGGTGAGGAGGCTGTACAGGGAGGAGAGGTCATATACGAGGAGAGGAGGTCGTACCGGGAGGAGAGGTGAGGAGGGCGTACCGGGAGGAAAGGTCATATACGAGGAGAGGTGGGGAGGCCGTAGAGGGAGGAGAGGTCATATACAGGGAGAGGTGAGGAGGCCGTACCAGTAGGAAAGGTCATATACGGTGAGAGGTGAGGAGGCCGTACTGGGAGGAGAGGTCATATACAGGGAGAGGTGGGGAGGCCGTACAGGGAGGAGAGGTCATATACAAGGAGAGGTGAGGAGGCCATACAGGGAGGAGAGGTTGCATACGAAGAGAGGTGGGGAGGCCGTACCAGGAGAAGAGGTCATACACGGGGAGAGGTGAGGAGGCCGTACCAGGAGGAGAGGTCATATACGGTGAGAAGTGGGGAGGCTGTACCGGGAGGAGAGGTCATATACGGTGAGGGGTGAGGAGGCCGTACTGGGAGGAGAGGTCATATACAGGGAGAGGTGGGGAGGCCGTACCGGGAGGAGAGGTCATATACGAGGAGATGTGAGGAGGCCGTACAGGGAGGAGAGGTCATATACAGGGAGAGGTGGGGAGGCCGTACTGGGAGGAGAGGTTATTTACGGTGAGAGGTGGGGAGGCCGTACTGGGAGGAGAGGTCATATACAGGGAGAGGTGGGGAGGCCGTACCAGGAGGAGAGGTCGCATACAAAGAGAGGTGGGGAGGCCGTACCAGGAGGAGAGGTCATATACGAGGAGGGGTGGGGAGGCCGTAGAGGGAGGAGAGGTCATATATGTGGGAAGATGTGGGGAGGCCGTACCAGGAGAAGAGGTCATATACGAGGAGGGTGGGGAGGCCGTACCAGGAGGAGAGGTCATATACGAGGAGGGGTGGGGAGGCCATACCAGGAGGAGAGGTCATATACGAGGAGGGGTGGGGAGGCCGTAGAGGGAGGAGAGGTCATTTATGCGGGGAGAGGTGGGGAGGCCGTACCAGGAGGAGAGGTCATATACGAGGAGGGGTGGGGAGGCTGTAGAGGGAGGAGAGGTCATATACGAGGAGGGGTGGGGAGGCCATAGAGGGAGGAGAGGTCATATATACGAGGAGGGGTGGGGAGGCAGTAGAGGGTGGAGAGGTCATATATGCGGGGAGAGGTGGGGAGGCCGTACCAGGAGGAGAGGTCATATACAAGAGAGGTGGGGAGGCCGTACCAGGAGGAGAGGTCATATACAAGAGAGGTGGGGAGGCCGTACCAGGAGGAGAGGTCATATACGAGGAGGGGTGGGAAGGCCGTAGAGGGAGGAGAGGTCATATACAGGGAGAGGTGGGGAGGCCGTAGAGGGAGGAGAGGTCATATACAAGAGAGGTGGGGAGGCCGTACCAGGAGGAGAGGTCATATACGAGGAGGGGTGGGAAGGCCGTAGAGGGAGGAGAGGTCATATACAGGGAGAGGTGGGGAGGCTGTAGAGGGAGGAGAGGTCATATACAGGGAGAGGTGGAGAGGCTGTAGAGGGAGGAGAGGTCATATACGAGGAGGGGTGGGGAGGCCGTAGAGGGAGGAGAGGTCATATACAGGGAGATGTGGGGAGGCCGTACCAGGAGGAGAGGTCATATACGAGGAGGGGTGGGGAGGCTGTAGAGGGAGGAGAGGTCATATACGAGGAGGGGTGGGGAGGCCGTAGAGGGAGGAGAGGTCATATACAGGGAGATGTGGGGAGGCCGTACCAGGAGGAGAGGTCATATACGAGGAGGGGTGGGGAGGCCGTAGAGGGAGGAGAGGTCATATATGCGGGGAGAGGTGGGGAGGCCGTACCAGGAGGAGAGGTCATATACAAGAGAGGTGGGGAGGCCGTACCAGGAGAAGAGGTCATATACAAGAGAGGTGGGGAGGCCGTACCAGGAGGAGAGGTCATATATACGAGGAGGGGTGGGGAGGCAGTAGAGGGAGGAGAGGTCATATATGCGGGGAGAGGTGGGGAGGCCATACCAGGAGGAGAGGTCATATACGAGGAGGGGTGGGGAGCCCGTAGAGGGAGGAGAGGTCATATATGCGGGGAGAGGTGGGGAGGCCATACCAGGAGGAGAGGTCATATACGAGGAGGGGTGGGGAGCCCGTAGAGGGAGGAGAGGTCATATATGCGGGGAGAGGTGGGGAGGCCATACCAGGAGGAGAGGTCATATACAGGGAGAGGTGGGGAGGCTGTAGAGGGAGGAGAGGTCATATACAAGAGAGGTGGGGAGGCCGTACCAGGAGGAGAGGTCATATACAAGAGAGGTGGGGAGGCCGTACCAGGAGGAGAGGTCATATACGAGGAGGGGTGGGGAGGCAGTAGAGGGTGGAGAGGTCATATACGGGGAGAGGTGGGGAGGCCGTACCAGGAGGAGAGGTCATATACGAGGAGGGGTGGGGAGGCAGTAGAGGGTGGAGAGGTCATATATGCGAGGAGAGGTGGGGAGGCCGTAGAGGGAGGAGAGGTCATATACAAGGAGAGGTGGGGAGGCCGTACCAGGAGGAGAGGTCATATACGGTGAGGGGTGAGGAGGCCGTACTGGGAGGAGAGGTCATATACAGGGAGAGGTGGGGAGGCCGTACTGGGAGGAGAGGTCATATACGGTGAGGGGTGAGGAGGCCGTACTGGGAGGAGAGGTCATATACAGGGAGAGGTGGGGAGGCCGTACTGGGAGGAGAGGTCATTTACGGTGAGAGGTGGGGAGGCCGTACTGGGAGGAGAGGTCATATACAGGGAGAGGTGGGGAGGCCGTACCAGGAGGAGAGGTCGCATACAAAGAGAGGTGGGGAGGCCGTACCAGGAGGAGAGGTCATATACGAGGAGGGGTGGGGAGGCCGTAGAGGGAGGAGAGGTCATATATGTGGGGAGATGTGGGGAGGCCGTACCAGGAGAAGAGGTCATATACGAGGAGGGTGGGGAGGCCGTACCAGGAGGAGAGGTCATATACGAGGAGGGGTGGGGAGGCCGTAGAGGGAGGAGAGGTCATATATGTGGGGAGATGTGGGGAGGCCGTACCAGGAGGAGAGGTCATATACGAGGAGGGGTGGGGAGGCCATACCAGGAGGAGAGGTCATATACGAGGAGGGGTGGGGAGGCAGTAGAGGGAGGAGAGGTCATTTATGCGGGGAGAGGTGGGGAGGCCGTACCAGGAGGAGAGGTCATATACGAGGAGGGGTGGGGAGGCCGTAGAGGGAGGAGGGGTCATATATACGAGGAGGGGTGGGGAGGCAGTAGAGGGTGGAGAGGTCATATATGCGGGGAGAGGTGGGGAGGCCGTACCAGGAGGAGAGGTCATATACAAGAGAGGTGGGGAGGCCGTACCAGGAGGAGAGGTCATATACGAGGAGGGGTGGGGAGGCTGTAGAGGGAGGAGAGGTCATATACAGGAAGAGGTGGGGAGGCCGTACCAGGAGGAGAGGTCATATACGAGGAGGGGTGGGGAGGCCGTAGAGGGAGGAGAGGTCATATACAGGAAGAGGTGGGGAGGCCGTACCAGGAGGAGAGGTCATATACGAGGAGGGGTGGGGAGGCCGTAGAGGGAGGAGAGGTCATATACAGGAAGAGGTGGGGAGGCCGTACCAGGAGGAGAGGTCATATACGAGGAGGGGTGGGGAGGCAGTGGAGGGTGGAGAGGTCATATACGAGGAGGGGTGGGGAGGCTGTAGAGGGAGGAGAGGTCATATACGGGGAGAGGTGGGGAGGCCGTACCAGGAGGAGAGGTCATATATACGAGGAGGGGTGGGGAGGCAGTAGAGGGTGGAGAGGTCATATATGCGGGGAGAGGTGGGGAGGCCGTACCAGGAGGAGCGGTCATATACAAGAGAGGTGGGGAGGCCGTACCAGGAGGAGAGGTCATATACGAGGAGGGGTGGGAAGGCCGTAGAGGGAGGAGAGGTCATATACAGGGAGAGGTGGGGAGGCCGTAGAGGGAGGAGAGGTCATATACAGGGAGAGGTGGGGAGGCTGTACAGGGAGGAGAGGTCATATACGGGGAGAGGTGGAGAGGCTGTAGAGGGAGGAGAGGTCATATACGAGGAGGGGTGGGGAGGCTGTAGAGGGAGGAGAGGTCATATACGAGGAGGGGTGGGGAGGCCGTAGAGGGAGGAGAGGTCATATACAGGGAGATGTGGGGAGGCCGTACCAGGAGGAGAGGTCATATACGAGGAGGGGTGAGGAGGCCGTACTGGGAGGAGAGGTCATATACAGGGAGAGGTGGGGAGGCCGTACTGGGAGGAGAGGTCATATACGGTGAGGGGTGAGGAGGCCGTACAGGGAGGAGAGGTCATATACGAGGAGATGTGAGGAGGCCGTACAGGGAGGAGAGGTCATATACAGGGAGAGGTGGGGAGGCCGTACTGGGAGGAGAGGTCATTTACGGTGAGAGGTGGGGAGGCCGTACTGGGAGGAGAGGTCATATACAGGGAGAGGTGGGGAGGCCGTACCAGGAGGAGAGGTCGCATACAAAGAGAGGTGGGGAGGCCGTACCAGGAGGAGAGGTCATATACGAGGAGGGGTGGGGAGGCCGTAGAGGGAGGAGAGGTCATATATGTGGGGAGATGTGGGGAGGCCGTACCAGGAGAAGAGGTCATATACGAGGAGGGGTGGGGAGGCCGTACCAGGAGGAGAGGTCATATACGAGGAGGGGTGGGGAGGCAGTAGAGGGAGGAGAGGTCATTTATGCGGGGAGAGGTGGGGAGGCCGTACCAGGAGGAGAGGTCATATACGGGGAGAGGTGGAGAGGCTGTAGAGGGAGGAGAGGTCATATACGAGGAGGGGTGGGGAGGCTGTAGAGGGAGGAGAGGTCATATACGAGGAGGGGTGGGGAGGCCGTAGAGGGAGGAGAGGTCATATACAGGAAGAGGTGGGGAGGCCGTACCAGGAGGAGAGGTCATATACGAGGAGGGGTGGGGAGGCCGTAGAGGGAGGAGAGGTCATATACAGGAAGAGGTGGGGAGGCCGTACCAGGAGGAGAGGTCATATACGAGGAGGGGTGGGGAGGCCGTAGAGGGAGGAGAGGTCATATACGAGGAGGGGTGGAGAGGCTGTAGAGGGAGGAGAGGTCATATACGGGGAGAGGTGGAGAGGCTGTAGAGGGAGGAGAGGTCATATACGAGGAGGGGTGGGGAGGCTGTAGAGGGAGGAGAGGTCATATACGAGGAGGGGTGGGGAGGCAGTAGAGGGTGGAGAGGTCATATACGGGGAGAGGTGGAGAGGCTGTAGAGGGAGGAGAGGTCATATACGAGGAGGGGTGGGGAGGCTGTAGAGGGAGGAGAGGTCATATACGAGGAGGGGTGGGGAGGCCGTAGAGGGAGGAGAGGTCATATACAGGGAGATGTGGGGAGGCCGTACCAGGAGGAGAGGTCATATATACGAGGAGGGGTGGGGAGGCAGTAGAGGGTGGAGAGGTCATATATGCGGGGAGAGGTGGGGAGGCCGTACCAGGAGGAGAGGTCATATACAAGAGAGGTGGGGAGGCCGTACCAGGAGGAGAGGTCATATACGAGGAGGGGTGGGAAGGCCGTAGAGGGAGGAGAGGTCATATACAGGGAGAGGTGGGGAGGCCGTAGAGGGAGGAGAGGTCATATACAGGGAGAGGTGGGGAGGCTGTACAGGGAGGAGAGGTCATATACAGGGAGAGGTGGGGAGGCTGTAGAGGGAGGAGAGGTCATATACGGGGAGAGGTGGAGAGGCTGTAGAGGGAGGAGAGGTCATATACGAGGAGGGGTGGGGAGGCTGTAGAGGGAGGAGAGGTCATATACGAGGAGGGGTGGGGAGGCCGTAGAGGGAGGAGAGGTCATATACAGGGAGATGTGGGGAGGCCGTACCAGGAGGAGAGGTCATATACGAGGAGGGGTGGGGAGGCCGTAGAGGGAGGAGAGGTCATATATGCGGGGAGAGGTGGGGAGGCCGTACCAGGAGGAGAGGTCATATACGAGGAGGGGTGGGGAGGCAGTAGAGGGTGGAGAGGTCATATATGCGGGGAGACGTGGGGAGGCCGTACCAGGAGGAGAGGTCATATACGAGGAGGGGTGGGGAGCCCGTAGAGGGAGGAGAGGTCATATACGAGGAGGGGTGGGAAGGCCGTAGAGGGAGGAGAGGTCATATACAGGGAGAGGTGGGGAGGCCGTAGAGGGAGGAGAGGTCATATACAGGGAGAGGTGGGGAGGCTGTACAGGGAGGAGAGGTCATATACAGGGAGAGGTGGGGAGGCTGTAGAGGGAGGAGAGGTCATATACGGGGAGAGGTGGAGAGGCTGTAGAGGGAGGAGAGGTCATATACGAGGAGGGGTGGGGAGGCTGTAGAGGGAGGAGAGGTCATATACGAGGAGGGGTGGGGAGGCCGTAGAGGGAGGAGAGGTCATATACAGGGAGATGTGGGGAGGCCGTACCAGGAGGAGAGGTCATATACGAGGAGGGGTGGGGAGGCCGTAGAGGGAGGAGAGGTCATATATGCGGGGAGAGGTGGGGAGGCCGTACCAGGAGGAGAGGTCATATACGAGGAGGGGTGGGGAGGCAGTAGAGGGTGGAGAGGTCATATATGCGGGGAGACGTGGGGAGGCCGTACCAGGAGGAGAGGTCATATACGAGGAGGGGTGGGGAGCCCGTAGAGGGAGGAGAGGTCATATATGCGGGGAGAGGTGGGGAGGCCGTACCAGGAGGAGAGGTCATATACAAGAGAGGTGGGGAGGCCGTACCAGGAGGAGAGGTCATATACAAGAGAGGTGGGGAGGCCGTACCAGGAGAAGAGGTCATATACAAGAGAGGTGGGGAGGCCGTACCAGGAGGAGAGGTCATATACGAGGAGGGGTGGGGAGGCAGTAGAGGGTGGAGAGGTCATATACGGGGAGAGGTGGGGAGGCCATACCAGGAGGAGAGGTCATATACAAGGAGAGGTGGGGAGGCTGTAGAGGGAGGAGAGGTCATATACAAGAGAGGTGGGGAGGCCGTACCAGGAGGAGAGGTCATATACAAGAGAGGTGGGGAGGCCGTACCAGGAGGAGAGGTCATATACGAGGAGGGGTGGGGAGGCAGTAGAGGGTGGAGAGGTCATATACGGGGAGAGGTGGGGAGGCCGTACCAGGAGGAGAGGTCATATACGAGGAGGGGTGGGGAGGCAGTAGAGGGTGGAGAGGTCATATATGCGGGGAGAGGTGGGGAGGCCGTAGAGGGAGGAGAGGTCATATATGAGGAGGGGTGGGGAGGCAGTAGAGGGTGGAGAGGTCATATATGCGGGGAGACATGGGGAGGCCGTACCAGGAGGAGAGGTCATATACGAGGAGGGGTGGGGAGGCAGTAGAGGGTGGAGAGGTCATATATGCGGAGAGAGGTGGGGAGGCCGTAGAGGGAGGAGAGGTCATATACAAGGAGAGGTGGGGAGGCCTTACTAGGAGGAGAGGTCATATACGAGGAGGGGTGGGGAGGCTGTAGAGGGAGGAGAGGTCATATACGAGGAGGGGTGGGGAGGCCGTACAGGGAGGAGAGGTCATATACGAGGAGGGGTGGGGAGGCTGTAGAGGGAGGAGAGGTCATATACAGGGAGAGGTGGGGAGGCCGTACAGGGAGGAGAGGTCATATACGAGGAGGGGTGGGGAGGCTGTACAGGGAGGAGAGGTCATATACGAGGAGGGGTGGGGAGGCTGTACAGGGAGGAGAGGTCATATACGAGGAGGGGTGGGGAGGCTGTAGAGGGAGGAGAGGTCATATACAGGGAGAGGTGGGGAGGCCGTACCAGGAGGAGAGGCCATGCAGGGAGAGGAGGGGCCATATCAGGAAGAGGAGGAGAGACCGTAGAGGGAGGAGAGGTGGGAAGGCCATACCAGGAGGAGGAGGGGCCTTACTAGGAGGAGAGAGATGGTTAGAGGACAATTCGGGTGGTAGGGTTTGTTTGCAACCACAGCTGTAGAAGGAAAGCCCCGCCCACCACCATATGATGACTCCTTAGTCCGGAACACCTGCCGCCATTTCCCTGCCCCCCCAGTTCCTGTGTTCTCCTACATAGTGGAGTGGCTTAGCCTTGTTTCCACGTCCTTTGCAGGAAAACATAGGAACTGGAGGGCAGCAGTTGCTCTTGACTCAGGAGTCACATTGTGAAATATTTGTCTGTAGCTGGAGGCAGTTTGTTGGGGGAACAATACAATAATGACAGTCTGCAGCCAACTGTGAAGCATGGTGGAGGTTCCTTGCAAGTTTGGGGGTTGCATTTCTGCCAGTGGAGTTGAAGATTTGGTCATAATGGATGGTGTCCTCAATGCTGAGAAATCCAGGCGGATACTTCTCCATCATGCCATACCATCAGGGAGGCGTGTGATTGGCCCAAAATTTATTCTGCAGCAGGACAACCACCCCAAACATCCAGCCAATGTCATTTAGAACTATCTTCAGTGTATATGAGTCGTCTTGGAAGTGATGGCTTGGCCCCCACAGAGCCCTGATCTCACCATCATCTGGGATGAAGGTTTGGAGGCAGCCGACATCCAGAGAAGATCTGTACATAGAACCACCTACCTGCCATAGAACAACCTACCTGCCATAGAACCACCTACTCGTCATAGAACCACTTACCTGCCATAGAACAACCTACCCATCATAGAACAACCTACCTGTCATAGAACCACCTACCCCTTATAGAAACACCTACCTGCCATAGAACAACCTACCTGCCATAGAACCACCTACTCGTCATAGAACCACTTACCTGCCATAGAACAACCTACCCATCATAGAACAACCTACCTGTCATAGAACCACCTACCCGTTATAGAACCTCCTAACCGTCATAGAACCACCTACCTGCCATAGAACAACCTACTCGTCATAGAACCACCTACCTGTCATAGAACCACCTACCCGTTATAGAACCACCTACCGTCATAGAACCACCTACCTGCCATAGAACAACCTACCTATTCTCTTATTTTCTACTCGCATTTCGAAAGATTGTTATATTCTTTATATTTTATTTTATTCTCTTCAAATTTCGGAAGACGGTTCTATTCTTTCTATTTTATTCTATTGTATTCTATTGTTTTTTTCTATTCTATTCTTTTATTTTATATTCTGTTCTGCTCCGTTCTATTCTTGTTTTCAGATTCGTTTTTGAATTTCATGCGAATTTTGTTTCATTATTTCGGATTAATTAAAATTTGATTCTATAGTAATTCGGATACATCCGAATAACGGAAAATTTGCCCGAATTTCGATGTGGACGGAAACGAACCACACATGTCTAGAGAGGCCCAGGCACTGTAAAACTCTGAAGGAGGTCACAGTGGCCCAGCAGGAGGCTACTCAGACCCAATCACAGGCCTCCGTGGAAGCCCACTGCCGCCATGAGGAAGTTGAGACACGCCAGGAGCAAACCTTTGAGGAAGCTTACCATGGCCACGAGGAGACCTGGGATCTGTTGATGCGGTCTCCGCTCTCTCAGGCAGTGCAGCTGGAGGCTGAGCAGACCCAGGTGGCCAACTTAGCAGAATGGCTGAAGGTGGTTATCACCCTTAGCAACCCAGTGGCGGTGAGAGTCAGCCACTACTTGCAGAATCTTGCCCGCCCACCCCCGCATTCGAAAGTGGAAGCCTTCCTGAAAATCTTTCTAACATAGGAATGGCCACAGGACCAGTGGGCCAGCCTTATTGCTGACGCAGAAGGTCTATTACGATGTACCAGTGGCTGATGCCAAAGACTAGATGAACTTAAAGAGGAGGTCCTGGCCTGCCTTGGAGTGAGTGTTGCTGTCCAGACAGATCGAATGTATGTTTGCGAGGTCCCAAAGGCATGACCTATTACAACTGGGCCACAGCCAGAAAAGTTAAGAGGACTGCAGATCGTGGAATGGGTTGTCATGGACCATTACTTAAGGGCACTAACCAATGAACGTTGGACTGGTGGAGATGGTGGAGCATTACAGGGTGGTGGAGGGGGATCCTCCAAGTAGGAACTGACCGAGGGGCAGTTTGAATGTCACATCTGGGTGAGCCCCTTCACACCTGAGCTCTGCTGGACTCCGGTAGTATGGAGACCCTTGTCCATACAAGGGTAGCTGGGAAAGTTGGCCCCATACACAAGACCCTTAAGGTGGTATGCATCCATGGGGACACTAGGAAGTACCCAGTGGTGACGGTGACGGTAACCACTGCCTGGAAAGGACTATCCTCTGTTTCTGGAACTATGTGAGTAGAGGGTTGCCTGAACAATGTGACATTTTGGTTTCTCTTGAAGGGCGGGGCGGTATAATTTAGGGAATACTGTTGATGTTGCACCTGTGGTAGACAGTCTACAGACCAAGGAGACCCCTGGGAGGGATCTCCTACAGGCTGTAATCCAAGGAGGTTTCTCTAGTCCAGCGCATGATGACCTGATGTTGTCAGGGGGGTGAATTCATGGCTGCCCAAATGCGGGACCCCACATTAAAAAGAAATACTAGAGAACAAGTCATAGTGGTTGATTCAGGGGTGTCACAGATGCCTGAGGCACAAAAAGAAGGCTTTCACACTTTGCAGTTAATAGTGGTTTGCTATACCGAGTCACCAAAGTCTGGGTTAAGGTTACTGGTCTCCCAGACTTTTAAACGCATGGTACATGACTCGGCTCACAATGACTTATTAGGAGGTCACCAGGGGGCCAGAAAACAGACCGGGGATCACTGCTGCAGTGAAAAGGTATCCCACTTGTCAGTTAACTGCCCCAAGTGTCTCATTTTTTGAACCCCATGGTATCCCCCCCCCCCCCCATGGTACTGTTTGAACATATTGTGATGGATCTGACATTGGCCTGAGGACACCAATATATCCTTGTGGTACTCAGTTATGCAACAAGGTATCCAGAGGCGGTACCCCTGAGGAAGTGTTTATAGTATTTAAAGTGTTCAGAACTGGTTTTCCTAATGAGATCCCGATGGACCAAGGCACTCCATTTATGTCAAATTTGATGACAGACCTGTGCAAGCTGTTCTATATTAAACGATTGCGTATGTCTGTTTATCACCTGCAGACAGATGGGCTGGTCGAGAGGTCTATTAAAACCCTAAAGTCTACGCTCAACAGGGTGGTAGAAAAGGGTGAAAAGATTGGGGTGATCGACTCCCAGCACCAATGTCATCAGAGAGGTACCTCAAGCATCTACCTGGCTTTCCTTGTTTTAGTTGATGTGCGGGCGAAGATCTCAAGGTTTGCTGGACCTGGTTATAGAAACCTGGGAAAGTGAATCTTCTCCATATAGGACAGTGGTAGAGCATACCACCCACATGAGGGAGAGAAGCACCAAGTTGTTATCTTTAAAAAGGGGTGTTTACGGAAGGCCCAGGAAGCACAGAGAAGGGTGTACAATTGGTCTGTCAGAATTAGTTGTATATCGGGGACTGAGTGGCTGTGCTTAGAGTCACCATAGGGAGTAAGTTCCTGGCCCAGTGGCAGGGGCTGTACGAGGTGGTAGAAAAGGATGGTGAGGTAAACTATAAGGTGCACCAACCTGGAAGGGGGAAATCTTACTTAATCTACCAGGTGAATCTATGAACACCTTAAAAATATTCGGAGCAGGTAGCTTCCCTGGCTGAAGTAAATTCAGAGTCCCCTGTAAGGGTGGACTCAGTCCCAATTGCCGCCACCACCACCCTGTTCAAGCCTAAGACTCAACCAGACAAAAGAGTTTTTATAACTAAGGGGATCTTTTCAGGACTGCTTGGTCTTACAAGTGTGGTCAAACATGATATTGTCACTGAGCCTAATGTAAAGGTCTGAGTAACACCCTACTTAATTCCCGAGGGAAAAAAACAGGGAAGCTGTGTCCGAGGAAGGTCGTAACATGCTGGAACTCAATATTGAGGAATCGTAGAGCGAATGATCAAGCCCAATTGTGTTACTGAAGCCCAACAGGAATCAGCAGTTTTGGGACGACTTCAAAAAGCTCACTGAGGGTTCAAAAATCAATGCATATCCCCCGAGTAGACAAGTTGATCTAGAGGTTGGGACCAACCCAGTGTATTACCACCTTAGATCCCACCAAGGGGTACCAGCAGACACCTTAACCCAAGGAAGCCAGAGAAAAGATGGCATATTCCACACCAGAGGGCCAATTCCAATATAAAGAATGTTGTTTGGGTTGCATTCTGCCCCAGCTTCTTTCCAGGAGGGATGAATAAAACAGTACGTCCTCACTGGAAATACACATCCGTCTATCTGGAAGACACATCTGTCTATCTAGATGGCATTGTTGAGCACAGACTGAGTGAGTCATCTTCCCCGAGTTCAGGATGTGATGGACTCATTAAAGAAGGAGTGGTTTACAGTCAACACCGAGAAATGTGGCATTGGAATGGAGGAGGCCAAATACCTAGGCTACATTGTGGGTAGGGGGTCTGGTGAAACCTTAGATGAACAAGGTAGAGGCTACTCAGGCCTGGCCCTGCCATATCTTAAACAAACGGGTCTGAGCCCTTCTGGCCATTGTTGGGTAATACTACCATCAGGTTGTCCTCAACTTCACCACTATTGCTGCCCCACTGACTGATTTGACGAAGGGTAAAAAGTCCTGACCCTACTAATACAGGCAGTTACAGGCCAATCTCTTTATTGAACGTCGATATCAAGATTTTCTCAAAGATCTTAGCAAACAGACTTCTCCCTCTCCTCCCCTCCCTCATTACAGCAGACCAGGTGGGTTTTGTCCCTGGACGCGAAGCCAGGGACAACACCATAAAGGCCATCAACATACACCATCTGATGACCCACACCGGGAAAAAAGGCTTTTTCCTGTCCCTAGACGCGGAGAAGGCGTTTGACAGAGTGGCTTGGGATTACATGGAAGCAGTACTTAAGGCCATAGGCTTGGGACCGCGCATGCTAAGCTTTATCTTATCCTTGTACTCCAACCCAACGGCCAAAGTCAGGGTTAACGGCACTCTGTCAGACGCCTTCTCCATTCGCAATGGTACCAGACAGGGATGCCCCCTTTCCCCCATCCTTTTCATTCTCACCTTGGAACCCTTCTTACGGAAAATAAGATTAAATCAGGACATTAAAGGAATCCAAACTCCCCACAAGGAATACAAAGACGCCGCCTTCGCGGACGATATATTATTGTTCCTTACAGAACCCCTAACTACCATACCTAACCTCCTGTCTGAATTTCAACATTTCCAATCCTTATCCAATCTTAAAATTAACTTTTCCAAATCATATGCCCTTAACATATCACTCCCACAAGAAATCAAAAAACAATGCATGGTCAACTTCCCATTTCATTGGAAAAATGATTCAATTACATACTTAGGCATCCAAATCCCTTCCAATTTATCCAATCTTTACGCAACAAACTATTTACCTCTGCTAAATACACTTAATTAAAGACCTTAAAAACTGGAACAAACCTATTTTCCTGACGCCTCCATGGCAGCACACACTGGGTTGTGACTCCGCCCCCACAACCTGACAGGATTGGTTAGCTATAAATTTGAAGGGGAGACACCCCGCTGCATTCTCTTTTTTATCCTCACCTGACAGATTGGGATAAGCAGCTTGCTCCTGTTGTCAAGATAAGAAAAAAGCCTCTTACCGCACTCGCCCCAGCAGGTTCAAGCCTCTCCTGTTTGGAAGTCCCTCCTGTACAGTCTCTAAAGGAGCTTTTATGGAGGGAACCCCCGGTCTGGTGGTCTCAGGGGGCGTCTGGACATCTGGCACAGTAAGCTTTAAAGAAGCTTCATATTTTTGCAGTGGTCTCCTTTTCCTTTTTGCCTGTACCTTGCCTGTAGCTTGCTTATGGTGTTTCTTCTGCTTAAGGGGCTTGCTGGCACTTGCTGTCCACCGCTGTAGGAACCGTCATGGCCGCCGAGGCCGCCTCCTCCACTCTGCAATTGGCCTCAGGACCTAGTTCTGCCTTGGGAAGGTAATGCCCTTCTCCAAGATGGCGCCGAGGCGCTCGGGACGCTCTGCGCATGCGCGGGAGCGTCATTTTGCCGCGACGGCAGCGGCAGATTTAAAAACACAGGCATTTCTGTATTTTTTGCTGAGCAGTATCACAGATACCTGAATGTTCACCGGCGTTCAACTGCTTTGCCAGAAAACGACTCAGCAAGACCAGGTAAGTCAATTTATTCGATTTAGCCTTTTTTAAAAAATAATAATAATAATAATAAAAGAAAGAGTAAGATTTAAAAAAAAAAAAAATTTTTCCTTTCTCTTAATTTCCTTCAGTCTACACTGTCTACTATCACTATGGAGACCACTGCCCGCGCAGACCACCATCAGCAAACGAGGTAAGAGGCTATTCGTCATTGGTAAGTATTGAAGAAGGGGAGAGAAAAAAGAGAGCCAACCACTAACGCTGCGTTTTTGGCAGCCCCACCAGGTCAAGAGCCGCAAGTTCCAGGCGTGAGAGGACATCAAGCCATGGGTCAAGCAAGAAGTCCCGCAGAAGCCGCTCAAGATCCTCTTCTCGCCACCGAAGACATAGCCGCTCACGTCACAGCCGCTCAAGACGCAGCCGCTCCCGTCACAGTCGGTCACACCGCAGACGGTCACCTTCATCGCACCGCCAAAGCCGCCACACCCGTCCTGCAGCAAACGCTTGCTGGGTATGCGGCGCACCAGCCTTGCCAGATAAACTAGTCTGCAGATCCTGCTTCAATGAGGCAGCAAAGGACAAAGAGCTAGACGCAGCAATGGCTACGGAGCTCATAAGAGAATCTGTGCGGGAATCCATAAGGGAGACAACAGCACCACTAACCGATAGGCCTACGCCTAGCACATCGGTGGCGGATGACAGCCAACCCCAGGCATCAGAACCCTCCTCAGGAGATGAGGAACAGGACATGTCAGCAGGTTTTGACTTTTCCCTGGTACAGCCTTTCGCAAAGTCAGTCAAAGAAGCGATAGGCTGGGAAGAAGATAAAGAGGAACCGCAGAAAGTCCGGAAATATTTCCCAAATTTACGGAAAGAACCAGAGAATTTCCCTTTTATAGGTGAACTGGAGGATCTAATTAAAGATGAGTGGGAAAGATCTGATAAGCGGTCCAGTCTCACCAACAGACTGACAAAAATGTATCCTCTGAAGGAGTCAAAAGTCAAAACATTGATGAACGCTCCAGTAGTCGACTCCTCCTTGATGCGTCTTGCACGGCATGTCACTCTGCCTATTGAAGACGCAGTTTCCTTTCGGGATGTTCTGGATCGGAAATTGGATCTAGAATTGAAGAAAGCATACTCCACTGCTGGGGGCGCATGCAGACCAGCAATTACCACAGCAGCAGTGGCCAAAGCCATATCAGGTTGGGCAACCAAGGTGGAGAAGGATCTGCAAGACGGTACTGAAATAGATAAAATAATATCTTCTCTTCAGGAGATCAAGTTGGCAGGTGACTTCGTGGCAGAAGCCTCAGTGGATATTATAAGATCCTCGGCGAGATCAATGCTAGCATCAGTCACAGCAAGAAGGGCCTTGTGGCTGAAACCATGGATGGCCGATACTGCATCCAAAACAAACTGGTGCAGAATTCCATATGATGGCTCAAACCTGTTCGGGTCTAAATTGGACACCGCTATTTCGAAGGTAACAGGAGGGAAGTCGGGATTAATTCCCTCGGATAGAAAACCCAAGGCCCAAAAGGATTCCTTCTTCAGGCGCAACCTTCCTGAGAAATATAGGGAAGCTAGAGCCTACCGTCGTGGTAGGGAGTTTAGAAGGGACTGGAAGAACACAAGACCTTCCTTCCTAAGGATGCAGAAGTCCAAGCCTACCCCGGTAGGGGAGCAGCAGAAGTCCTTTTGAAGGTTCGCCTGCCCACTCAGTACAGGTGGGCGCCAGGCTCAAGGACTTCGCACAGATTTGGTCAAGCCATATAGAGGACCAGTGGACTCTTTCCACGATCAAATTTGGACACAAGTGGAAATTTATGGGCAAAATTCCAAAAAATCACTTCCAATCAACAAGACTGCCATCTTCACTAGTCAAAATGAAGTTACTATTAAAATATATAGTGGAATTGAAGGAGAAAGGGGCAATACTGGAAGTTCCGTCAGATCAAAAGGGGAGGGGGTTCTATTCCCCACTATTTTTGGTAAAGAAGAAGACCGGAGACTTACGTCCTGTATTGGATTTAAAAAATCTCAACAGGTACATAAAAACAGAGGCCTTCAAAATGGAGAGTCTGCAGTCTATACTTCTGGCAGTGAACCTGGGCGACTGGATGCTCTCAGTAGATTTATCAGACGCTTATCTACATATTCCAATTCATCCCGCCTTTCAAAAATTCCTCCGATTTCCCATCAACAAAAGCCACTTCCAATTTCAGTGCCTTCCTTTCGGCATCTCGTCGGCTCCCAGGACATTTACCAAGGTCCTTCTACCCTTGGTTGCATTCCTCAGGGAGAAAGGTCTGCGAGTCCACCATTATTTGGACGACATCCTGCTCTTGGCAGAGGATCAAGAAACCTTGCTATGCCATCAGAAGATCTTACTCACGACTCTCCAAGACTTCGGCTGGCTAGTCAACTGGAAAAAGAGCAGCTTACAACCCACTCAGAACAAGGTATTCTTGGGAGCAGATCTGAACACCAAATTGAACATGGTACAACTTCCTCAGGAAAAGATTCAGCCTCTAGTACAGAAGATGTGGAGATTACTATCAGCAAGGCATCTTCCAGCCAGAATCTGCTTAAGTGTGCTAGGGTCTATGGCTGCAACCCTGCCCATGGTGCAATGGTCACAATGGCACATGAGAATCCTCCAGAACTCCTTTCTGAGACAGTGGGATGGAGTATCGATGCGTCAGACCATTACCATCTCCAGACCAATGAAGCAATCAGTGTGGTGGTGGACACACTTGACCAACCTCAGGAAATACAAACTGATAGTTCCCCCAGATCCGATAATAGTCACCTCGGACGCCTGTCAGAGCGGCTGGGGAGCTCACTGTCAAGATCAAGCAGCGCAGGGCCGATGGCAGTTCCGGGGCCAGGATTTAGTATCGAATATACTGGAACTCAGAGCAGCTTTCCAGGCCCTCATGGCATTTGCACCAGTCCTCAGAGGGAAGAACGTGCTTATTCGGTTGGACAACAAGGTGGCAGTGTCCTACATCCAGAGGCAAGGGGGTACCAAGAGTCTCACACTGATGGAGGAAGTCCACCCTATCTTGGAATGGGCACAGGCACACCTAGCAGATCTAAAAGCAATATATGTTCCTGCGGCACAGAACATGTTAGCCGATTACCTGAGTCGAGAAACTCTTTCGAACAACGAATGGTCCCTGAGTCTCCAGGCCTTTTCTCTTCTTACGGAGACATGGGGAGTACCAGAGATCGACTTAGCAGCTACTCCGGCGAATACGAAGTGTCGGAGGTTCCTGTCCAGAGCATCTTTCCCTTCAGCCGAGGGGATAGATTGTCTAATCCATCCCTGGAACTTCAAGTTGGGGTACATATTCCCGCCAACTCCGCTAATTGCGAGATTCCTGTCCAGGCTTCGGAGATCTTCAGCCACGGTAATCGCGATAATTCCTCTTTGGCCGAGAAGACCATGGTTCACGACACTATTGCAGCTCAGCCTTCAACCTCCAATCCCCCTTCCGGTAACTCCGGATCTGCTATTTCAAGGCCAATTCCTACATCCAGCTCCAGAGAAACTACATCTGACAGCATGGAAGTTGAAAGGGTTAGGTTAAGGGAACAAGGCTGCTCACAGGAAGTAATATCGACTTTGATGCAAGCCAGGAAGAGCACCACCAACACCACCTATACAAGAATTTGGAACCAATTCTTTAGAATGGCGCAGCAGAAGGGATGGGATCCTATTGCTCCAGAACCTTCTCAAATCCTAGAATTCCTCCAATCAGGAATCAACAAAGGTCTAAGTTCAAGTACCCTTAAGGTACAAGTATCTGCCTTGTTGGCCAAAACAGGCACCAGATGGGCATTACATCCGCTGGTTATCCAATTCCTGAGAGCCTATCTGAAAATCAAACCTCCTAAGAAACCAGTTTTTCCATCATGGGATCTCTCAATAGTTCTTGAAGCCTTCACCAATCCTCCTTTTACTCCATCTGAATCAATATCTCTATGGGATCTGACTCTAAAACTATCCTTTCTCATTGCAATCACATCAGCAAAGAGGGTGTCTGAGATCCAAGCACTGATGGCATCAGAACCTTACTTGGTATTCTTTCCTGATAAGGTAGTACTAAGACCTTCAGACCACTTCATCCCGAAGGTAGCAACTTCCTTCCACTACAACCAAGATATTGTCTTACCATCCTTCACTAATGATCAGGGTGAACCTCATCCTCTGGATGTTAAAACTACCATCATTAGTTACCTGACGGCTACGAATTCTTTTAGAAAGACGGATACCCTCATGGTCATCCCACATGGAAACAGACGAGGTCAAGCGGCTACTTCACGTACTATCGCCTCCTGGCTAGTCAAGTCCATGAAGAAGGCATACTCCATGCGGCATATGGCAATTCCTGAAGGCATCAGGGCTCACTCGACCAGGGCAGTGGCTACCTCCTGGGCAGCGTATTGCAGGGTTTCACCGGAGACTATTTGCAAAGCAGCAACTTGGTCCTCCAGACATACGTTTATTTCTCACTATAGAGTAGATTCTGCTCATTTGGCTATGGCAGACTTCGGTAGATCCGTTGTTAGAGCCAATTCTTCCGCATTATAAGGAATAAATATTATTTTCTTGCACCCACCCGACTGGCGAGTTATTTCCCAGTGTGTGCTGCCATGGAGGCGTCAGGAAAACGGAAAATTGTATACTCACCTTTCCGTAATTTTCCTTTCCTGACGCCTCTCCATGGCAGCACAGATTCCCACCCCGTTTTTTGGTGATATATTTACAGAGAATGCAGCGGGGTGTCTCCCCTTCAAATTTATAGCTAACCAATCCTGTCAGGTTGTGGGGGCGGAGTCACAACCCAGTGTGTGCTGCCATGGAGAGGCGTCAGGAAAGGAAAATTACGGAAAGGTGAGTATACAATTTTCCGTTTTCTCATGGTTTGGCAGAGCAGCAATCCTAAAAATGAATGCTCTACCAAGAATACTGTATGTATTGCAAACACTACCGATTCATGTCCCACAAACCTTTTTTAAGGCACACAAAAGTATGTGCTCCAGATTCCTATGGGGGGAACGGAAACCCAGAATTAGCTTCCAGCAACTCACCCGACCAAAAAGATTAGGGGGCATTGGCCTCCCAGACATCCGAAACTACTTCTCAGCCACACACCTGTCCAGAATAGTTGACTGGAACATTCATTCACCTTACAAAGAGTGGGTCCCCCTTGAGGAATCCCTCACCTCCTTCCCCCTAGCTTCTCTTCCATGGATGACCCCTAAACACATTCCGCTGACAATCCGGCAACACCCACTCATAGGACCAACACTCTCGTGCTTCCAAAAACTATGCACCCGCACAAATATATCCTCCATACCAGGACCACTAACCTCAGTCAAATTAAATCCTGACTTCCCTCCTGGAATGTCCCACCATTTCCTCTCAGACAACTGGTCACAAGACCAAACCCGGACACACCATTTCTACAACGCAGGAAAACTCATATCGCCCTCAAACCTAGCCGTCCAAATGAACGGGCCCCCCATCCCACCCTGGACATACCTATTGATCGCCCATTTCCTCAAATCCATAGACAAGGACCGACAGTGCTCAAGACAACTAACATCTTTTGAAAAACTTTGCTCCCAAAAAACACCCCAACGACACCTCATAGCTCACACACACAACCTTCTTTTTGAAAACAGACACCCCAATACAAGCAAAGCTTGTACACGTTGGGAAGAAGACCTATCCCTTCCACTTACTGACGAACAATGGGAATATATCTTTCTAAACAACCATAAGGGATCCTTGAACGTCAGCACACAAGAAAACGGATACAAGATTCAATCCCGATGGTACCGCACACCCGCACTGCTAAATAGGCTCTACCCCTCCACACCAGATAGATGCTGGAGATGCCACAAAGATAAAGGAACACTCCTACACATATGGTGGTCATGCCCTCTAATACAAACCTTTTGGAAAGAAGTATGTAGAATCACCTCTCAAGTAACCACTTATGAACTATCCCTAACTCCAGCCCAGTTCCTGCTTCACCACTCCCCACAACCACACAGGACATACCATAAGTCCCTAACAATGCACATGATCAATGCGGCTCGGCAATGTATCCCCATACATTGGGGCTCTACCCACACACCCACAGTCAAAGAGTGGTTTCACAGAATACGTAAAACCTCTGAGATGGAAGAGTTAATTCACATATCACGAGACACACCCTCGAAATTCAGTACAAAATGGGCATGTTGGATACATTTCCAAACCACACCCGCATACCTCAGAACATTCGAACCCCCTTCATAAAGCAATAGAGAACACCCAAACCAACCTAAATTAACAGCATATCAAGATGTAACAATCACAACACCCACCCAGGATTACCTCCAGACACTCCAAATCAAACTCTCATGGTAAACAGAGACAGGAAACCCCCACTCATTCAAATAAATCGGGAAGAGGAGTCAGAGATGGAAACCTTCCCCCCCCCCCCCTTTTTTTTTTTTTTTTTTTTTTTTTTTTTTCTTCTTCCCCTCTTTCTTTCGTTCCTCTCCCATCCCCCCAAGTTACCCCCTCCTCCTCCTCCCCCTTACCCCCACAAAGAAAATACCAACCAGACCTATTACAGATTATCTCCTTAAACACTTTCCACCGTACCTACTCTTCTGGCAAACGCATCCAGTTCCATGACCAGGTCGGAGACACAACGTACCGGCCCTCACTTACATCCACAAACTCCATTAACCAAGCTCAAATGCAACTCCCTTAACCACTTAGAATAACCAACCCCTCCAGACAATAACCACGTAACCCAGAAGATAGGTCAACACTACACAGGTAATATTACTAGGCCAGGTATGGCAGAGCAAGTTATATTTCTACACAGACTCTACCAGACCAGGCGACAGCGAGGAAAGGCCACTATTGAATGTTGATATTAATGCATGCACTGTAATATTGCAATGACAACACCTGTATGAGTTTCCGGAATGTTTGAGTTTTCTGTACTTGTTTTCTTTCAAAATAAAAATTTTATTGAAAAAAAAAAAAAAAAAATTTAATTTTTTTTGTCGCTGCCGGTATATCTGTTATATTTGTTATGTGAGGTTGGTTTTGATTTGATTTAAAAATTAATTCTAAAATGGGTTTATTTGATATTTCATTTTTATCCCCCCCCCCTTTTTTTTTCTTTTCTTTGATACTATGTTGATGTATTGTCATAAATGGAAAAATCCTTTGAATAAAGAATTATACTTTAATAAAAAAAAAAAAAAAAAAAGTCAGTCGTGGTCAAGTGGAATGACAAGGCTGAGGAATCTTTTCTGGAGATTAAAGCAGACTTATCCGGTGCTGGTTGCTACAGATGTTGTGAAAAGGAATTTGTTGTCCAAATAGCTGCCTCCAGGGAAGGCTTATGAACTGTTCTGTCCCAAAAGGTCAGTGGGGAGGAGCAACTCATAGTCTTTCTTTGTGGGAAGTTGATGGCCGCTGAGAAATTACGCTGTAGTGGAGTGAGTGCCTGTCCATCAAGTGGGTATTAGATTCCTATGCTATTTTCTCCTTGGCAGAAAGTTCAATCTGGTGTCGGACAATGCCCCACTGACCCAGATAAGACGAGCAAACACGCGGATGCTAGAGTAAGCAAGTGACTTTTGGCCTTATGGGAGTTTAAATTTGCAGTGGAACATAGGCCAGGAAAACAACACTAGAATGTTGATGCAGTCTCTATGGTGCAGAGTGTCCCACATTGCCCCAAACACTTCCTCGTCAGGAGGGGGATATGTACAGGATATATACAGGACGCAAGGCATAGGTCCTGGATAGAATACATGCGTGCCCATTATTTAGGTTGTATTCCCTTTGAGGGGGAGAAAAAAAAAGCACCGTGAAGTACTCAAGGATTTTCACCCACGCAGGGTAAGGAGTTCCGGGTTGATCTGGTAAAGAGGGAAACCTGATTTATAGTTTTCCCAGGATTGTTATGGCCTGATATGGGACCCAGAATTTGAAGGCTCAGAGAGCTTTTGGTTGAGAAAGAGCCTTTAACCCTGACTACGGGTACTGTGGTCCTGAAAGGGTAAGCTTGCCTGCAAGAGGGGCTGAAAAGAGCAGGAAGCAGTCAGCAGGTGTCTGTGAGGTGTTGAGGGGAACAGGACACAGTTGTGAGAGGGCTCTGAACTGCCTGGTTGGTGAGACACCGCCTGGACGCCCTTTTCCTAGACCTCGAAGCCGGTGGGGACCTTAAACCCTGGTGTGGGATAAGGCTTTGCTGGCGGTGAGCCGAAGGTTTGATTTATACTAGAAGTTGATGGACTGTTGTGGTTTTTTTTTTTTGTTTTATTAATGATGAATTTTAACTTGCCTCTTTTTGTTTACTTTTACCAACACGACCGGCTGGTGATCAGGACAAAATACTCCGAAACAGTCTACTAAATATTGACTTCATGTCAACGATCAGAGGAATGTATTTTTTTCTCGCAGAAGATAAAATATTAGTTGCAGAGGGGCGAAAATAATTCTTTCCCATAATACAGATTTTGGGCTACGTGCTGAAATAAAATGGTATGTGTCGGTAGTAGAGAACCCCCGAGAGATCCACAGAACAGTCTTATGGAGGCTGCTCGCAACATGTGGTGATTGGACTTGTTGTGATCGGACTGATGCGTTGGTGTTGTTGAAAATCTGATTCCCGACCCAGTCATCAGAACCTGCTGGTCCATATAACACATGACCACTTGGGGCGGAACCATCCTTAGGGCTGAATGTGAAAGGTGGAACCGTTGTGTGTGTGAGGGTGAGGGGGGTGGATGTGCACTGCGAGCCCCCATATCTACAGCAGAATCCTTCATACACCCCCATATCTATTTCAGCTACCTCCATATACTTTAATATCTATACCAGTTCCCTCCATACACCACCATTCATAATTATAAACTCAAACAAACAGCATCTTCTGCAAGAGATCAAAAAGAACCGAAGCGTTTATTGTCATTATGATTATTATTGCGTTCATTTCCTGAGAATCAATCGTATGGCAGACAAAACATACTACTAATATCTATGCAATAAAGTGATGTCAGCGTGTCAGGTCGGTGTGTCCTGATCTCGATGTGTTAGGAGGTCTGTGTGTCCTGATCTCGGTGTGTAAGGAGGTTGTTAAGAGGTTGTTAAGTCCTGATCTCGGTGTGTAAGGAGGTTGTTAAGTCCTGATCTCGGTGTGTAAGGAGGTTGTTAAGTCCTGATCTCGGTGTGTTAAGAGGTTGTTAAGTCCTGATCTCGGTGTGTTAAGAGGTTGTTAAGTCCTGATCTCGGTGTGTTAGGAGGTTGGTGAGTCCTGATCTCGGTGTGTTAGGAGGTTGGTGAGTCCTGATCTCGGTGTGTTAGGAGGTTGGTGAGTCCTGATCTCGGTGTGTTAGGAGGTTGGTGAGTCCTGATCTCGGTGTGTTAGGAGGTTGGTGAGTCCTGATCTCGGTGTGTTAGGAGGTTGGTGAGTCCTGATCTCGGTGTGTTAGGAGGTTGGTGAGTCCTGATCTCGGTGTATAATGAGGTTGGTGAGTCCTGATCTCGGTGTATTAGAAGCAGAGGTTGGTGAGTCTTGATCTCGGTGTATAATGAGATCGGTGAGTCTTGATCTCGGTGTGTTAGGAGGTCTTTGAGTCCTGATCTCGGTGTAAAATGAGATCGGTGAGTCTTGATCTCTGTGTATTATGAAGTCTGTAGGTTTTGATCTCAGTGTATTAGGAGGAGAGGTCGGTGTGTCCTGATCTTGGCGTATTAGGAGCAGAGGTTGGTGAGTCCTGATCTCGGTGTATAATGAGGTTGGTGAGTCCTGATCTCGGTGTACAATGAGGTCGTTGAGTCCTGATCTCGGTGTGTTAGGAGGTCGTTGAGTCCTGATCTCCGTGTATAATGAGGTCGGTGACTCTTAATCTCTGTGTATAATGAAGTCTGTGGGTTTTGATCTCAGTGTATTAGGAGGAGAGGTCGGTGTGTCCTGATCTTGGCGTATTATGAAATACGTGGATGTAAGTATGGGTCACGGTGAGTTGTCTGTTGTCACAGTTTGTTGTATAGAAATGATTTATTATAGCAGATGATGTGATCCGGAGATTGGTGGGTTGCGATTAGTTGGTCGCCATCACTGTGCAGTGTTCTGGATCAGCCTGAAATGGAGAAACAGAATGTTAGAGACACCAGAGTACCACATGGGGAGACAGAGAGGCTGAGGGGAGTTTTACTCACATGATGGCAGGACACTTGGTGGAGAATCTAGAGAACAAAATGAGAATATTCAGCCATTGCATTAATCTTCCTGTGTATCGTGTTATTGGGTATATTCTGGATTATAATGTCATATTATGATGTCACAGAGGCAGTACTGGGATGTATAAGACAGAAGTAAGTCAGAAATGAAGATTGTCCCCCTGCGCTACTGTCACTGGAGGCTTCTGGTAAAGGGTTGAACTGGGACCACCAGTACAACAGCCACATTTACCCAGAAAACGTTTCTGCTTTAGAGAAGCTTCTTTGGAATGATGAAGTGCAATGAGGGTAGTATGAGGGACAGTAATGTACAAGAGACTCTGAAAAGGTCACTCACAACCTCTTTGGGTGCCAAACTCCATTAGTGTGAATTTGGCTGTAATGCCTCTGCATGGACATGGTATGGCCCTTACCTGATGTTGTACCTTTACAGTTCTTCTGAGCGAAACCAGACACAACTCCCGGTGCAGATTTTATGATCTGGGGTAACGGGATGGACAACAGACTCTTCAGGTAGCATGTGTCCCTGCCAGGAAATCAGGACATGAGACATGAGAAGACATTTCCCCAAAGATGAACTTCAGTGTCTATTATAGAGTTCAGTGTCTATTATAAACCCCTTCTGAGCTGACTAAATTTTGAAAGATGAAGAAAGATAGACCAAGAAGTCACCTGGGTCACACCTAGGGTCACCAGAGGAGTCAACTGGTTTAATCAGATTAAAGAATTGGCATGGAGCTCATCCCCAATAATGCTTCCAAAATGGATCACCAAAGAAGTCACTTGGGTCCCACCCAGGGTCACCAGAGAAGTCACCTGGATTAATCAGATAACAGAACTGGCATTGAGCTCATCCCCAATAAAGTCACCATCATGGGTCACTAGAGAGGTCAACTGGATCACACATAAGATCACCAGGATTGATTGGCATGGAGCTCATCCCCAATAAAGTCACCGTTATGGATCACTAGAGAAGTAACTTAGGTCCCACCCAGGGTCCCCTTGATGAATTAGTAACAGAATTGACATGGCACTCATCCCAATAAAACCACCATCATGGATCACTAGAGAGGTCACATGGTTCGCACATAAGATCACCAGGATTATTTTGATAACAGAATTCGCATTGAGCTCATATCCAATAAAGTCACCATCATGGATCACTAAGGAAGTCACTTGGGTCACATCTAGAGTCACCAGAGAAGTCACCTAGATTAATCAAATAACAGAGTTGACATGGAACTCATCCCTCAGTAATGTTGCCAACATGGATCACCTGGGAAGTCACATGGGTTCCACCCAGTGTCACCAGGGGATCAGCCTGGAATAATCAGGTAACAGAATTGACGTGGAGCTCAATCCTGATGAAGTCCCTAACATCATAGATCACTAGAGAGGTCCCATGCAAGTCACCTGGATTATTCAGGTAACAGAATTTTCATGGAACTCATTCATTCCCAATAAAGTTACCAGTATGGACCTGTTGCAGATTTGCTCCCAGGAGGGTTCATTCAATGAGAAATGCTTCCCTGTGATATTTACTTCCAGGCTGTTCTATGCTGTAAAACTATTATGAGGATGACGTTTTGAGTGGATGAAAATTGGTGCGTGGACCTCTGTGGGGGGGGGGACACACTGATGTGGTACTTACGTCTGGTCAGGCAGGATGTTTGGCTCAGTGAAAAAAGTAAAGAACTGGCAGAGGGCGTCCTTGGTGCACATTGATTGACAGTCTTTAAAGGAAGTGGCCTTCAGACTGCGTTCATCAGCCCCGGGGAAATTCAGACCATCATACTCATCAAGGATACATTCTGCAAAGAGAAATCACATGGAATCATCTGCGTCCTGAGAGATTTCACCGTCTGTCATTACAGCCTCTAAAGATACACTCAGGGAGAAGAACCTGTAACAAACCCGTGGAAAGTTCCTCCATCACTTGGATTTATTTATGTACAATTCTATAGAAACCAAAGACTTTCTCCACCATGAAAATCACCCAAAGCCAACACATTAATACTAGAAGTGGAAGTTATGCCTCCAGCTCCAGGACATGTGCATTGGGTGTGATCTCTAAATTATCATTACATGGGAAATACACTAAGCCAAATTATAAACTCAGCACTTTTGTGTTTGCCCCTATTTATCATGAGCTGAACGCAAAGATCTATGACTTTTTCTATGTACACAAAGGGCCTATTTCTCTCATATATTGTTCACAAATCGGTCTAAATCTGTGTTAGTGAGCACTTCTCCTTTGCTGAGATAATCCATCCACCTCACAGGAGTGGCATATCAAGATGCTGATTAGACAGCATTATTATTGCACAGGTGTGCCTTAGGCTGGCCACAATAAAAGGGCTGCTCTAAAATGGGCAGTTTTACTGTATTGGGGGGTCGGGGGGGGGGGGGCGGGCAAAAACCAGTCAGTATCTGGTGTGACCACCATTTTCCTCACGTAGTGCAGCACATCTCCTTGGCATAGAGTTGATCAGGTTGTTGATTTTGGCCTGTGGAGTTTTGGTCCATTCCTCTTCAATGGCTGTGCCAAGTTGCTGGATATTGGCAGGAACTGGAACAGACTGTCGTATATGCCGATCCAGAGAATCCCAAACATGCTCAATTGGTGACCTGTCCGGTAAGTATGCTAGCCATGCATAAACTGGGATGCTTTCAGCTTCCAGGAATTGTGTACAGACCCTTGCCCCATGGGGCTGTGCATTATCATGCTGCAACATGAGGTGATGGTCATGGATGAATGGCACAACAATGGGCCTCAGGATCTTGTCATGGTATCTCCATCGATAAAATGCACCTGTGCTCATTGTCCATAGCATAGGCCTGCCCATACCATAACCCCACCGCCACCATGGGCCACTCCATCCACAACGTTGACATCAGCAAGCCGCTCACCCACCCCTCATCCATGACCATCACCTCATGTTGCAGCATGATAATGCACGACCCCATGGGGCAAAGATCTGTACACAATTTCTGGGAGCTGAAAACATCCCAGTTCTTGCATGGCTAGCATACTTACCGGACATGTCAACCATTGAGCATGTTTGGGATTCTCTGGATCGGCGTATACAACAGCGTGTTCCAGTTCCTGCCAATATCCAGCAACTTGGCACAGCCATTGAAGAGGAATGGACCAACATCCCACAGGCCACAATCAACAAGCTGATCAACTCTATGCCAAGGAGATGTGCTGCACTGTGTGAGGCAAATGGTGGTCACACCAGATACTGACTGGTTTTCGGACCCCCAATGCAGTAAAACTGCACATTTTAGAGTGGCCTTTTATTGTGGCCAGCCTAAGGCACACCTGTGCAATAATCAGCATCTTGTTATGCCACACCTGTAAGGTGGAGGGATTATCTCGCGAAAGGAGAAGTGCTCACTAACAGATTTATGAACAATATTTGAGAAAAATAGGCCTTTTGTGTACATAGAAAAAGTCATAGATCTTTTGCTCCTGATAAATAGGGGCAAACACAAGAGTGTTGCGTTTATAATTTTGCTCAGTGTAGATATAGGTAAAGATTTGTACTGACAGGATGCAGCAAATGACAGTTCTAGAGATTACACTTTATAGGATATTAATCGGTTGTGATACTACTGGGTGTATACCATTGTCGGGATAGGGAGAAATCTGAATGTAGACCAACGTTAGGATAGGGAGGAAGCTTGGTGAAGAGTAGACCAATGTCAGAATAGGGAGAATGCTGAGTGTAGACCAATGTCAGGATAAGGAGGATGCTGGGTGTAGACCAATGTTAGCATAGGAAGGATGCTGAGTGTAGACCAATGTCAGGATCAGGAGGAGGCTAAGGCCCCTTTCACATGATCGGACTGTTCAGGTCCGCTTGTCAGTTTTGACGGCAGACCTGAACGGGCGCTCCATGTTAGTCTATGGAGCGTCGGATGTCAGCGGAGACATGTCCGCTGACATCCGACCCGGTCCGATCCGCTAAAAGCAGACGGATGTCCCTACGTCCAGGTCCGTCGCTGGCGGATCGGATCGGGGGAGATCTGATGAAAACGGACATGCTGTCCGTTTTCATCCGATCCCTCCATAGGCGGCAGCGGCGCCTGACAAGCCCCTCCCGGCTCAGTGAGCAGAGAGGGACCTGTCATCCGCCGGCTCAGCGGAGATCAACGGACAGATCTCCCGCTGAGCCGGCGGACTGAGGCGGGCTCCGTAGAAACGGAGCCGCCTCGTATGAAAGGGGCCTTAGTGTATGGAATGTCAAGATAGGGAGGATGCTGGGTGTGGACCAATGTCAGAATAGGGAGGAAGATGGGTGTGGACCATTTGTCAGAATAGGGAGGAAGCTGGGTGTGGACCAATGTCAGAATAGGGAGGAAGCTGGGTGTAGGCAATGTCAGGATAAGGAGGAAGATGAGTGTAGGCAATGTCAGGATAAGGAGGAAGATGGGTGTAGGCAATGTCAGGATAAGGAGGAAGATGGGTGTAGGCAATGTCAGGATAAGGAGGAAGATGGGTGTAGGCAATGTCAGGATAAGGAGGAAGATGGGTGTAGGCAATGTCAGGATAAGGAGGAAGATGGGTGTAGGCAATGTCAGGATAAGGAGGAAGATGGGTGTAGACCAATGTCAGAACAGGGAGGAAGCTGAGAGTAGACCAATGTCAGTATAGGGAAGATAGAGGGTGTGGACCATTGTCAGCATAGGGAGGATGCTGAGTGTAGACCAATGTCAGGATTGGGAGGATGCTGAGTGTATGGAAGGTCAGGATAGGAAAGATGCTCGGTGTAGACCAATGTGAGGATAAGGAGGATACCGGGTGTGGACCAATGTCAGCATAGGGAGGAAGCTGAAGGAAGACCAATGTCAGGATAGAGAAGATGCTGTGGTGTAGACCAATGTCAGCATAGGGAGGAAGCTAAGGGAAGACCGATGTCAGAATAGGGAGGCTGCTGAGTGTAGACCAATGTCAGAAAAGGAGGAAGCTGGGTGTAGATCAATGTCGGGATTCAGGGCCGTCTTTAATATTGATTGGGCCCTGGGCAAACATTTTCTTGGACCCCCCTACATGCAATTCCACTCTTCACATGCTTTGAGACATACAATAAATAGCAGCTAGACTCAAAATCAGTTTACTGAATGAGATCAGGCAATGATTGCGATGGTGACTTCTGCTTGTTTGGTTGCTAGAGATTATTGTACATCAATACTGCTCACTGATTGGTTGCTAGAGGTTACTGGACATCTATACCACTCACTAATTGGTTGCTAGAGGTTACTAGACATCTAAACCACTCACTAATTGGTTGCTAGAGGTTACTGCACGTTATTACTGCTCACTGATTGGTTTCTAGAGGTTACTGCATATCCTTACCGCGCAATGATTGGTTGCTAGAGGTTACAGCACATCATCTCCTCGCTGCCTGCACACCATGAACTGGGGAGGTGAGGGGACTCATCGATAGACAGAAAACTTCTAGGAATCCTAGGACTCCTGGGATCAGCAGCAGTGCTTGAGGAGGGGGGTTGGGATCAGTGGCAGTGAGGGGGGGGGGTGGGATTAGCTAGGAGGCAGTACGCTGTGGCAAATTCTGAATCATGTAGAGGAAAGCTGGGAGGCATTAGTAACAGAACTTCACACTGAGATATCGGGACACAGCATGGGACTAAAACTTCAAGGGGAAAGGGAATTTAAACCAGGATAGTTGGCAAGTATGAGGCAACTGCTTTGGGCCCCAAAATAATGATGGGGCCCAGGGCAGCTGCCCCTTTTGCCCTGCCTTAAAAACGGTCCTGTCGGGATAAGGAGGAAGCTGAAGGAAGACCAATGTCAGGATAGAGAAGATGCTGTGGTGTTGACCAATGTCAGAAAAAGATGGAAATGTGTAGACAAAGTTGCGCATAGTTGTGAAGTGGAAGGAAAATGATAAATGATACAAATAAATCTGTGAAAAGTGTGGGGGGGGGGGGGCATTTGTATGGCACCCCCCCGGAGTCAATACTTTGTAGAACCCCCTTTCTCTACAAGTCTTTTTGGGGATGTCTCTACCAGCTTTGCACATCTAGAGAGGACATTTCTGCCCATTCTTCTTTGTAAAATATCTCAAGCTCTGTCAGATTGGATGGAGAGCGTCTGTGATCAGCAATTTTCAAGTCTTGCCACAGATTCTCAATGTGATTTAGGTCTGGACTGTGACAGGGCCATTCTAACACATGAATATGCTTTGATCTAAACCATTCCATTGTAGCTCTGGCTGGATGTTTTGGGTCGTTGTCCTGCTGGAAGGTAAACCTCCCCCCCCAGTCTCAAGTCTTTTGTAGACTCTAACAGGTTTTCTTCTAAGATCTTCCCATCAACTCTGACCAGCTTCCCTGTCCCTGCTGAAGAAAAGCATCCCCACCACATGATGCTGCCACCACCATGTTTCACGGTGGGGATGGTGTGTTCAGGGTGATGTGCAGTGTTAGTTTTCCCCACACATAGCGTTTTGCTTTTAGGCCATAAAGTTGAATTTTGGTCTCATGTGACCAGATCACCTTCTTCCACATGTTTGCTGTGTCCTCCACATGGCTTCTCACAAACTACAAACAGGACTTCTTATGACTTTCTTTCACCAATGTCTTTCTTCTTGTCACTCTTCCATAAAGGGCAGATTTGTGGAGAACACGACTAATAGTTGTCCAGTGGACAGATTCTCCCACCTGAGCTGTTAAGAGAAATAAAATCTCTTTTGCATTCAAGAAGTGTCTGACGCCCAATGAATCTACTTGCATTGCACCCACCATGCCTCACAACCCACCATATACAGAAGGATGTCTTCTATCCCTGGCCCTGGAGGTTCTCATTAGACCGAAGGAGGCCTGGGACCTTGCTACAATCATAAGAGACAAACGGCTAAATTCTCGTGGTCACCTGTGTTCCACTCACAGTAATACATATCCGGAGGGAATATCACATCTGAACATTCAGTGTCTGTACACCCCAGCTAACCTCTGTGTACCTCCAGACCACCCTCCTACCTACTAGACATTGCCTCCCATACCTCAATGTAAGACTTCTCACCTTACCTACCTCATGAGCCATCACTCACCTCTGTAAATACCGGAGAGAGGCTTGGAGAAGCCGGAGGTGCTGTTGGGAAGGTGGATAATATTGTTGGGTTGATCACCACTCTGGAGGAAACAGTAGAACCTAGAAGAGATGTAAACATTGTCACCAGCTAGCAGACAACCTCCCCATCAAAGCCTGATGGCTCCATGAAGAGCACGGGATAGCCAAGGAGGTGTAGGCCACAGCTGCTGGAGGACCCCTTGATCTAAACTCAGTAGTGGGTGATATACAGTATATGGGGTGAGGAGGGTAAGGTGGGCAGAAGTTGGTCTCAACCTTATTTTGAATGTGATTTTTTTTTGCATTCATTTTTAAAGGCAGCAACTGTCAGAGGACCATGAGATGGATTCTAATTGGTTGCTGTGGATTAAGAAATGGAACCCTTCTTTTGAATAAGGCCATTAGATGAGAAACCTAAGGATGGCAACCCAAAATCACATCACTAAAAATCAAGACCAGCCATCCGTTCCCTGCATCTGTATTGGGGAAATTGTGGGAAAGGAAGAGGCGGAGTCCTGTACGAATTATTTTTGCTCATCGTTCATTTATCAGGATGAGCTTCAACAGAACGTTTATCGGTTTGAGCACAGGACTGATACACTATAGACAAAAAACTCCTGCCATTGAGATGATGAAATAAGGAGATCTGGGCAGCAGGAAGATGAGAAAGTCAGCACTCCTGCCTTAGAGCTCCACTATAAAACTCATCTGGGTCCAAGACCTTCATGTCCTCCGCAGAACTCCTCCTAAAGCATAATGTCCCTCAGGTGTCTGCTGCTATCCTTGTAACTGTGCCATTGATTATTTTTCCCCAGTCGCCTTCCTGGACAGCATATGAGAGATAGAGGCTTCTCCCACCAGGACAAAGGCCCCTTCCACCAGGACAGGTCATATGTTAAAAAGAGGTTCTTCTAACAATCGCCTCAATTTTTGTGATTCCTCCATCAAGAGGCAATGCGTTGTGTAGAATAGGAGAGCTCTGTCTTTGGTTGCCAGCCATCCCTTTTACCCACCGTACTGCAATCGGTTTGTAGTTTACCCTACTGTCTTGCCCCCAGGACACCTCCTCAGTATGGGTACTAGGAGGTATGGTTCCCCTCCTTCTTGGGTGCACGCTGAGGGCCATATCTGGAGGAGACTCACCCTTGACACGGACATCCATGGGACATGAAAGAAGCGGGAACAGACCATAGATTGTTCTGTGTTTTCTAAAGAGCGATAAGGAACCTCTACTGCCATTCTAACCTCTGCATCCCCCCAATCCTTAACTCGCCATTCATTCCCCATTTTTCGGACCTTATTTTTAGCAATTTCACCTGACTTAATGTTTTAGGAATTGTAAATTAAACATGTGGGATTTTGTTTAATTACTAATCGATATTTGGATGAAATTTTCGTTATTCAGAGATTCGGATGTATCGGATTACAACAGTAATGAATTTCAACAAATCCAAAATAAATTTTAATGAAGCCAATTATCCGAATTCCAAAATAAATTCAAAATGGAAGCCTATTGCAATAAATACATTATGGTATAAAAGAGAAATAAGGTGATGATTCCTACTTAGGCTGCTTTATAGAATAGAAAAAAATAGAAAAGAATGAAAAATAAAGGAAAAGAATAGAATAAAACAGAATACAATAGAAGAGGAAGTAAAAGAATAGAATAAAATAGAACAGATATAGCTGTCTTCAAAAATTTGAATTTCGGAAGACGGCTATACTTGTTCTCTTCTATTCTATTCTCTATTCTATGATTTTATTTTCTACTCTATTATCAAATTCATTTTTGAATTCAAATAATTTCGAATGCATTTGAAAATAACGAACATATGAAACTAATCCGAATATATAAAACCAATTCTGAAAACGTAACGAATATGTTGAAACAAAATGATTAACTTAATGAACGAACCTAAAACAAAATTTCCGTTTTGCACATCTCTATTGTAGATGTCCTGCTAATTGAGCCCCAACCCAACATGAATGTGACCATTTGGCTCTGGTATGATACTAAAGAGTCACCAGTAGTAAAGGTGGCCCTATCACCCAGAAATACCACTCTAAGACTCTGTAACCGTCCATCATGTCAGTCGGTGGCGGTCACACCCCTCCCAGGAGCGGCACATGTGGGCAGAACCTCCACTGGCCTCACCTGTGTTCATTCATGTCCCAATCTGCACCAAGATGAGTGAAGAACTATCCTGACACTGGTTTACACCCAGTATCCTCCCTATCCTCACATTGGTCCACACCCAGTATCCTCCCTATCCTCACATTGGTCCACACCCAGTATCCTCCCTATCCTCACATTGGTCTACACCCAGCATCTTCCCTATCCTCACATTGGTCCACACCCACTATCCTCCCTATCTTCACATTGGTTTACACCCAGTATCTTCTCTATCCTCACATTGGTCCACACCCAGCATCTTCCCTATCCTCACATTGGTCTACACCCAGTATCTTTCCGATCCTCACATTGGTCTACACCCAGCATCTTCCCTATCTTCACATTGGTCCACACCCAGTATCCTCCCTATCCTCACATTGGTCCACACCCAGTATCCTCCCTATCCTCACATTGGTCTACACCCAGCATCTTCCCTATCCTCACATTGGTCTACACCCAGCATCTTCCCTATCCTCACATTGGTCTACACCCAGCATCTTCCCTATCCTGACATTGGTCAACACCCAGTATCCTCCTGATCCTCACATTGGTCTACACCCAGCATCTTCCCTATCCTGACATTGGTCCACACCCAGCATCTTCCCTATCCTGACATTGGTCCACACCCAGCATCTTCCCTATCCTGACATTGGTCCACACCCAGCATCTTCCCTATTCTCACATTGGTCCACACCCAGTATGCTCCCTATCCTCACATTGGTCTACACCCAGCATCTTCCCTATCCTCACATTGGTCTACACCCAGCATCTTCCCTATCCTCACATTGGTCCACACCCAGTATCCTCCTTATCCTCACATTGGTCCACATCCAGCATCTTCCCTATCCTGACATTGGTCTACACCCAGCATCTTCCCTATCCTCACATTGGTCTACACCCAGCATCTTCCCTATCCTCACATTGGCCCACACCCGGTATCCTCCCTATCCTCACATTGGTCTACACCCAGCATCTTCCCTATCCTCACATTGGTCCACACCCAGTATCTTCCCTATCCTCACATTGGTCTACACCCAGCATCTTCCCTATCCTCACATTGGCCCACACCCAGTATCCTCCCTATCCTCACATTGGTCCACACCCAGTATCCTCCCTATCCTCACATTGGTCTACACCCAGCATCTTCCCTATCCTCACATTGGCCCACACCCAGCATCTTCCCTATCCTCACATTGGTCTACACCCAGCATCTTCCCTATCCTCACATTGGTCTACACCCAGTATCCTCCCTATCCTCACATTGGTCTACACCCAGCATCTTCCCTATCCTCACATTGGTCTACACCCAGTATCCTCCCTATCTTCACATTGGTCCACACCCAGCATCTTCCCTATCCTCACATTGGCCCACACCCAGTATCCTCCCGATCCTCACATTGGTCTACACCCAGCATCTTCCCTATCCTCACATTGGTCTACACCTAGTATCCTCCCTATCCTCACATTGGTCTACACCCAGCATCTTCCCTATCCTCACATTGGTCCACACCCAGTATCCTCCCTATCCTCACATTGGTCTACACCCAGCATCTTCCCTATCCTCACATCGGTCTACACCCAGCATCCTCCCTATCCTCACATTGGTCCACACCCAGCATCCTCCCTATCCTCACATTGGTCTACACCCAGCATCCTCCCTATCCTCACATTGGTCTACACCCAGCATCCTCCCTATCCTCACATTGGTCATACCCCTCCCAGGAGCGGCACATGTGGGCAGAACTTCCGCTGGCCTCACCTGTGTTCATCCATGTCCCAATCTGCACCAAGATGAGTGAAGAACTGACAAGGAGGATTCTGGGTACACAGGCGCTGGCACTGGTATGCATCTGGTGCCATCACGTATCCAATGAGCGACCCGGAAAATGTGGTATTTGGGAGGAGGAGAGATGAGCAGTCCAAGGAACCTGAGGAGACACCAAGAATATGGAGGATAAGTGCCGAGGCTGGAGCCTGGGGTGTAAGAGATTAGGTGCCCTACAAATCAGCCCCCTGGTGTCACCAAGTTCCATAGGTGTCCAGGTAAACAAACAACACCATACACACCTATCTATTCTATAGGACTGCACAGTCATGGGTGGCAGCACAATACAAAGTGATTGGTGGGCCTGGAGTTAAAGCTGATGTTTGATCTGCCTTTAGTTTGCCTTCCTTGGTCCACTCCCCACCTCCTTCCTCATCAACATGCCTATAAGATTTTTAGAAAAAGGCATGCAATAAAAGCAGAAAGGTTTTCTTTAAGGTTCTGGGTTTCTGTACTTCTCTATGCAGTGCAGGCAGATCATGGCTGGTGGGAGGGACCGGCAGGGTGCTTTACATAGCTTCCTAAAAACATCACAGCACCCCACCTCAGTACTCCTCTCTGATGGAAGCAGTGGGCTGGGTCTTGGGAGGAGTTATGTATATGCCCTGATAGGTGGGTGCCGGGGGGGGGGGGGGGGGGAGTGGGTGTTCCTAGGCAGGCTGTATTTGCATGCAGACCTTCCCTGCTGCCCTTCTGGGGGCTGTTAGTGGTTCTCTATGCCGGGATATGCTCTCGGGTTGTAATTTCTACCCCATATAAGCAGGTTTCTTCTGGATTCTCCCGTGTTCTGTATCCATATTACAAGCCTGTCTAAGGTCTGCCTGCTGTGACCTGCTCCTATATTGTACCCCTTCTGTAGTAAGACTTGTTCTTCCCTCTACCTGCACTTAGCTCTGCCTGCCCTGGTCACCACATGTTTATGGACCACTCCTGATGATTGGCCAAATAGTTTGTGTTGGTCATCGGTGGTCAGGATGGGTTGTGTTGGTCATCGGTGGTCAGGATGGGTTGTGTTGGTCATCGGTGGTCAGGATGGGTTGTGTTCATCATCGGTAGTCAGGATGGGTTGTGTTCATCATCGGTAGTCAGGATGGGTTGTGTTGGTCATCGGTAGTCAGGATGGGTTGTGTTGGTCATCGGTGGTCAGGATGGGTTGTGTTGGTCATCGGTGGTCAGGATGGGTTGTGTTGGTCATCGGTGGTCGGGATGGGTTGTGTTGGTCATCGGTGGTCATGATGGGTTGTGTTGGTCATCGGTGGTCATGATGGGTTGTGTTGGTCATCGGTGGTCATGATGGGTTGTGTTGGTCATCGGTGGTCAGGATGGGTTGTGTTGGTCATCGGTGGTCAGGATGGGTTGTGTTGGTCATCGGTGGTCAGGATGGGTTGTGTTGGTCATCGGTAGTCAGGATGGGTTGTGTTGGTCATCGGTGGTCAGGATGGGTTGTGTTGGTCATCGGTGGTCAGGATGGGTTGTGTTGGTCATCGGTGGTCAGGATGGGTTGTGTTGGTCATCGGTGGTCAGGATGGGTTGTGTTGGTCATCGGTGGTCGGGATGGGTTGTGTTGGTCATCGGTGGTCGGGATGGGTTGTGTTGGTCATCGGTGGTCAGGATGGGTTGTGTTGGTCATCGGTGGTCAGGATGGGTTGTGTTGGTCATCGGTGGTCAGGATGGGTTGTGTTGGTCATCGGTGGTCAGGATGGGTTGTCGTAGGGAGATATACACCCACTATTGGAATTTCTCTGGTCTTCAGGGAGTCCCTGTCTACACGTCCCTGTGTGTGTAATGTCCCCAAACTTATCTGCAGTTCAGGGGGGGTCTCTCATACCTCCTACGTCCAGACTGAAGCCAGATGTAACGCTTGGTGCTGAATATACGTCAATGGGGTTCCCGGAGGAGGCTGCCTGCATGGTGCAGATGAAGCTGTGAAGAGGAAGAAATGGATGGACATGAAATGTGACAGATGAACATTTCTCAGGTTATGGGTGACGGCAGCTCTGCGTTCCTCCTCTGACCTCCTTGGCTTGGTGAGAACACAGATGATGTTCAATATGAAGCTGTCTGTGTTCTTGTAGTATTCCAAAGCGGCCATTCCTAACCAGGGAGAAGTCAGAGGTTGCTCAGGGCTTCTTGCTCTATGGCAGATTGACCTTCCATCTGATGGAGTCTGCATAGTTCTGTGGCTTGGGGTTCAGCTATGGCAGATTGCCCTTCCATCTGTTGGGGTCTGCATAGTTTCAGGGGCTGGCACCACTTGGCAGAGCCAGCAGTATAGCTCCAATCATCTTTATGGCTACCTTTAAGAGTTGTATCCTACCAATTGACCACCATTGTAAGGAACATATTTCCCATTGAAACCCCAATCTGATGGTTTTAGTAAGCGTTCCCCGAGACCTGAAACAGGTTTAGAGGGTTCCTAACTAGAAGAAAATGGAGGGTTCACCTGTTTTCTGTTCCATCCCAGGAGAAGGAGAAGTACGAGCATTCTGGGTTCTCAGTGCAGGAGGAGCGACAACTCTCGGCGTCCACAGCGGATATCTGTTTGAGGACCACACCGGAAAAAGCCAGATTGGGATAGAGGAGAAAGGTGCAGTTCTGTATGTCTGGAGGGGATAACAGAGCTATCAGTCAATGCCAGAGATCTTCAAATTCATCATTCAGTGAGACAACCACCCCCCCCCCCCCCCCTCCATAGGAGTCATGGTAAAACCCTGAGTGAAGTCTGATTTGAAACCTTCTGAATGGCTTGTGAGTCTGGAAAGGAGATCACAGATCTACAGAGCCAGGAGATAGCCCACCCTACCTGTATATATACCTGCACCAATGTAATCTATGGGTGACATTCTGCCCCCCCCACTATTAGGGTTGTGTTCTTCCCACTGACCACCAATGTAGGAGGCATTTTTCCAGTTCACCCCAATGGATTCGTTATTAAGGTTCCCTGAGACTTGAAAATGATTTGCGGGATGTTACATGCAGAGCTGGCTAATGGGTGGCCCTGCCTGGATACACATCCCGTCCCCTGACTGGTAGCCCATGCCGCAAAGCTTATGCCGCGTACACACGGTCGTACTTTTCGTCTACAAAAGTCCAACGGACGCTGACGGACTAAAGCTGGCTGGTAATCCGATCGTGTGTGGGCTTCTCCGGACTTTCAACGTACTTTTTTAGCCTCAAATCCGACGTACTTTAGATTTGAAACATGCTTTAAAACTTTACTTCGTAACTACGACGGACCCCGAAATCCGCTCGTCTGTGTGCTAGTCCGACGGACAAAAAGCCACGCTAGGGCACCTATTGGCTACTGGCTATGAACTTCCTTATTTTAGTCCGGTGTACGTCATCACGTACGAATCCGACCGACTTTTGTGTGGTCGTGTGTAGGCAAGTCCGTTCGTTAGAAAGTCCGCCGCAAGTCCGCCGCAAGTCCACCGAAAGTCTGCCGGAAGTCTGTCGGACAGGCTGTCTGACTTTTGTAGACGAAAAGTACGACCGTGTGTACGCGGCATTAGGATTGTCAGCTGAAGGAAGGTGGAGAAGCAAAGACAGGTTCTCATTGTAGATTGGCTTTAACAGACACAAGTGGGTATAAAATAAGTTTATGTTCATACAGGCTCTAGGTGTGTTTTAGAGTGGTCCTCTGGGAGGAGAAGGGGGGGGAGGTTGCACTTAGGAAATTCTGTGGACAGATTAATAGGCACCCACTTTTCTGCACGGTGTTATACTGCAGAGCGAATCCGGAGACGACGTCCTTCAGAGGAGTCACTGTGGTGGGAATATTGGCGGCAGCGTTCTTCAAGCGGCAAATGCTTCTGAAAATAGAAAATTGAGAGCCCGTGTCTGAGACCGCACAGCAATATATATCGGCCGGTGGAGCACTGGAGCTGCATGCTGGTATGGCCCATTCATGGGAATGACGGGAGAAGTCTACACTGAGAACAGTGGTCTTTGGCCACCACAGACAGTCTTCTACCATCAGATGACCAATCCTATTGTACCCCACAGGCCTCCCTATGAGGCATATATGGTGCATTGTCTAAAGGAATGATGAGACCAGCCTGTGTTACTACAGAGAGAAGTCTACACTGAGGACAATTGTCTTCTTATGGTAGGAGATGGTTTTGGTGACCAAAGACCATTGTCCTCAGTGTAGAATCTTCAATGAAACAAGAAAAGTCGCTCCAGGTGAGTGAGTCTCTGGTTAATCCCCACACACTCTAGTCAGGTGCAAACCCATCTCACATGCCGTGTAACATGATTCCGGATGGCGGCACTTCCAAAAATCCTTTTATTGAAGCTTCATATGACAAGTGGTGGACAGATGGAGCCGGGGACAAAGCGGTAGACGGGTTTCATGCAAATGTTCACGCTTCGTCATCACCTATTGGAACTGGTCACCACAATCCCTTATATCCTGCTCTAAGGTGTCATCAGTAGGTTACAGGTAAACTAACCAATTAAAATGAGTACTCAGCTGGTGTTACACAGAAAACCCGGATAGGATACACGGAAATTACACTCAAATCTGATGTAAAGAGTTCCGTCCAAATCCACCGCCAGAGAAAATCTCATCCACTGATTGGACTCGGAGCCAACTCGACACAATCAGTCACAATCATTGTATAGTTACAGCAACACACACAAAATAATATATATGTATACACACAATGATAGAGAACATATATATATATTTATGGTCGGAGCCCTCCGTCCTGATGGATATGAAACACATAAACACGTCACAAGACTAACAACATAAATAGACCTGAAGTGTGCCCTGGCCTGCTGTATGGTAAACCCAGATCTGCTGGGCGGTATGCCAGAGAAGGGCGCAAAAAGACTTGGTTTAGGGAGGTAATGTTTTATTTTTTAAGTTTATGGTCTTCTTACAGAGCGAGCTTGCAAAAGGCTCGTGACATTTCTACTTGTGGATTGGGAATATAGCGAGCAAAGCAGGTGGATTTCCACCTTCCCATTTTCCTGATCACGTGGTCCGGGACTCCGTTTCGTGAGGCTGCTGATGCTGCTCCAATACGGAAAGAATGTCCAGAATAACGGTTGGGGTCAAGGCCTAAGTTGCGCAGAAGGATCCTGACGTGAGTAGTGACCTGGTTGGTACTAAGCGGGCTGATCGGGAACGGCAGCAATGGGCTGTCCTGCGAGGGATCAAGTAAATGGGCTAATGGACTATCTAGGATGGCTACGGGGCACCAGGCGTTGTGCGTTCTGAAGAGCTTGATGTCAACCCCTGGACCGGACTGTTGTGTTTTGGATACCTCGAGGTGTATCGTGAAGTGGCTGTGGTGACGCGTGAGGTGGCGTCTGCGTAAGGCCCTATGACTGGTGCTGCTGACTGTGAATTCGCTGGGTCGTAGAAAGCCATAAAATGCCAGGTAGGTGGCAGCTTGGATGACCAAGCTGGGCAAAAACTGAAAGGTGAGCGTGAGAGTATGGTGGACATGTCTCGAAACATGGCACTGGTGACTGGTAAGCGTTTACCGCTAACTTGGGGTTTCTGCTTGTGGATGCCTCGGAGGATGGCCTTGACCGCATGGGTAGCGAACTAAGATGGTTTGTTAGGATCTAGAAAAGAGGTGAAATGCTGGATGCCAGCTAGGTAGAGTCTAATAGTGTTGTAGGATAACTTCAGCTGAGTGTGGCAGTATGAAATGAAGGCCAGGATATGATGGAGATCTCCTGGTATAGCCCCGGGGTTAGCCTCTAGAAACCTGTGATAGCTTTTCCAGGCAGCATGGTAGCCTTTCAGGGTATTGTGAGATAGTGACTGGTTAATCAGACTAGTGGCGTCATAAAGATGTCGCTTCAATCCAGGGTTAGCTGTGACCAATGTGGGATAGCAGAGATGGTCGGGTCGGCTCCAGGTTCCTGCGAAAAGAAGGTTGTGTAGTTAAAGCGAGATAGCGCGTCGGCCGAAGTGTTGCATTTACCGGGGATATGAACACAGAGGACATTAAATTGGTGCTGTAGTGAGAGTTGCACCAGCCTGCGTAGGAAGGACATGATGGCCAAGGACTTGGAGCGACCTTTGTTTATAATAGAGGCTGTGGCTAGATTATCTGTGGAAAATGTCACTGTTTGTCCTACCCAGTTGTTGCCCCAGACGTGGGCTGCTGCAACAATGGGGTAAATCTCGAACATCGAGGAGGATTGACTGAACCCGGGGATCGAGAGTATTTCTGGCGGCCATGGTGCTGCGAACCAGTGGTGGCCAAAAATAGCTGCAAAACCTGTGGAGGCTGCGGCGTCCGTGATTATTTGGGGTGAAGTGGGAGACGCTGATGGGATAAACATCGAAATGCCGTTCCAGTTTGTTGGAAATCGTCCCACATGGCTAGGTCAGCTACGGCTGCCTTGTCTAGTTTAAATATTAGGTCGGGGTCTTGTACCTGGGAAAGGAACACCAGGAGACGTGAGACGAAGGATCGCCCTTGTAGTAGTAGTTTTTTTTTTTTTTTTTGAAATTTGATTATGTAGAAAAACCGTGCGCGGCATTGGGAAAAATAGGTGGTGGGTATTTGTTGTGAGAGACCCGAATCGTTGAGCCGGTGCTACGACTGGATTTGGAATGTGCGGTGGGGTTTTTTGCTGTGCCGGGGGTCTTGGATCCGGTATGCGACTGGGCTGGGATTGGTTTGAATGAAAGAAGCACGCTGTTGGCGAGTGCTTGTATGCTGAAGATCCGAATCGCAGAGTCGCTGTTTGCGACTGGACTCGGATCGGTGGGATGAAAGAAGCACACTTGTTGGTGAGTGCTTGTATGCTGAAGATCCGAATCGCAGAGCCGCTGTTTGCGACTGGACTCGGATCGGTGGGATGAAAGAAGCACGCTGTTGGTGAGTGCTTGTGTATGCTGAAGATCCGAATCGCAGAGCCGCTGTTTGCGACTGGACTCGGATCGGTGGGATGAAAGAAGCACACTGCTGGTGAGTGCTTGTGTATGCTGAAGATCCGAATCGCAGAGCCGCTGTTTGCGACTGGACTCGGATCGGTGGGATGAAAGAAGCACACTGTTGGTGAGTGCTTGTATGCTGAAGATCCGAATCGCAGAGCCGCTGTTTGCGACTGGACTCAGATCGGTGGGATGAAAGAAGCACACTGCTGGTGAGTGCTTGTGTATGCTAAAGTTTTGAAGCATTGAGTCGCTTTTGCGACTGGACTCGGATCGGTGGGATGAAAGAAGCACACTGTTGGTGAGTGCTTGTGTATGCTGAAGATCCGAATCGCAGAGCCGCTGTTTGCGACTGGACTCGGATCGGTGGGATGAAAGAAGCACACTGTTGGTGAGTGCTTGTGTATGCTGAAGATCCGAATCGCAGAGCCGCTGTTTGCGACTGGACTCGGATCGGTGGGATGAAAGAAGCACACTGTTGGTGAGTGCTTGTATGCTGAAGATCCGAATCGCAGAGCCGCTGTTTGCGACTGGACTCAGATCGGTGGGATGAAAGAAGCACACTGCTGGTGAGTGCTTGTGTATGCTAAAGTTTTGAAGCATTGAGTCGCTTTTGCGACTGGACTCGGATCGGTGGGATGAAAGAAGCACACTGCTGGTGAGTGCTTGTGTATGCTGAAGATCCGAATCGCAGAGTCGCTGTTTGCGACTGGACTCAGATCGGTGGGATGAAAGAAGCACACTTGTTGGTGAGTGCTTGTGTATGCTGAAGATCCGAATCGCAGAGCCGCTGTTTGCGACTGGACTCGGATCGGTGGGATGAAAGAAGCACACTGTTGGTGAGTGCTTGTATGCTGAAGATCCGAATCGCAGAGCCGCTGTTTGCGACTGGACTCAGATCGGTGGGATGAAAGAAGCACACTGCTGGTGAGTGCTTGTATGCTGAAGATCCGAATCGCAGAGTCGCTGTTTGCGACTGGACTCGGATCGGTGGGATGAAAGAAGCACACTGCTGGTGAGTGCTTGTGTGTGCTAAAGATTTGAAGCATTGAGTCGCTTTTGCGACTGGACTCGGATCGGTGGGATGAAAGAAGCACACTGCTGGTGAGTGCTTGTGTATGCTGAAGATCCGAATCGCAGAGCCGCTGTTTGCGACTGGACTTGGATCGGTGGGATGAAAGAAGCACACTGTTGGTGAGTGCTTGTATGCTGAAGATCTGAATCGCAGAGCCGCTGTTTGCGACTGGACTCGGATCGGTGGGATGAAAGAAGCACACTGTTGGTGAGTGCTTGTGTATGCTGAAGATCCGAATCGCAGAGCCGCTGTTTGCGACTGGACTCGGATCGGTGGGATGAAAGAAGCACACTGTTGGTGAGTGCTTGTGTATGCTGAAGATCCGAATCGCAGAGCCGCTGTTTGCGACTGGACTTGGATCGGTGGGATGAAAGAAGCACACTGCTGGTGAGTGCTTGTGTATGCTGAAGATCCGAATCGCAGAGCCGCTGTTTGCGACTGGACTCGGATCGGTGGGATGAAAGAAGCACACTGTTGGTGAGTGCTTGTGTATGCTGAAGATCCGAATCGCAGAGCCGCTGTTTGCGACTGGACTTGGATCGGTGGGATGAAAGAAGCACACTGTTGGTGAGTGCTTGTGTATGCTGAAGATCCGAATCGCAGAGCCGCTGTTTGCGACTGGACTTGGATCGGTGGGATGAAAGAAACACGCTGTTGGTGAGTGCTTGTATGCTGAAGATCTGAATCGCAGAGCCGCTGTTTGCGACTGGACTTGGATCGGTGGGATGAAAGAAGCACGCTGTTGGTGAGTGCTTGTATGCTGAAGATCCGAATCGCAGAGCCGCTGTTTGCGACTGGGCTGGGATTGGTTTGAATGAAAGAAGCACACTGCTGGTGAGTGCTTGTATGCTGAAGATCCGAATCGCAGAGCCGCTGTTTGCGACTGGACTCGGATCGGTGGGATGAAAGAAGCACACTGTTGGTGAGTGCTTGTGTATGCTGAAGATCCGAATCGCAGAGCCGCTGTTTGCGACTGGACTCGGATCGGTGGGATGAAAGAAGCACACTGCTGGTGAGTGCTTGTGTATGCTGAAGATCCGAATCGCAGAGCCGCTGTTTGCGACTGGACTTGGATCGGTGGGATGAAAGAAGCACACTGTTGGTGAGTGCTTGTGTATGCTGAAGATCCGAATCGCAGAGCCGCTGTTTGCGACTGGACTCGGATCGGTGGGATGAAAGAAGCACACTGTTGGTGAGTGCTTGTGTATGCTGAAGATCCGAATCGCAGAGCCGCTGTTTGCGACTGGACTTGGATCGGTGGGATGAAAGAAGCACACTGCTGGTGAGTGCTTGTGTATGCTGAAGATCCGAATCGCAGAGCCGCTGTTTGCGACTGGACTCGGATCGGTGGGATGAAAGAAGCACACTGTTGGTGAGTGCTTGTGTATGCTGAAGATCCGAATCGCAGAGCCGCTGTTTGCGACTGGACTTGGATCGGTGGGATGAAAGAAGCACACTGCTGGTGAGTGCTTGTGTATGCTGAAGATCCGAATCGCAGAGCCGCTGTTTGCGACTGGACTCGGATCGGTGGGATGAAAGAAGCACACTGTTGGTGAGTGCTTGTGTATGCTGAAGATCCGAATCGCAGAGCCGCTGTTTGCGACTGGACTTGGATCGGTGGGATGAAAGAAGCACACTGTTGGTGAGTGCTTGTGTATGCTGAAGATCCGAATCGCAGAGCCGCTGTTTGCGACTGGACTTGGATCGGTGGGATGAAAGAAACACGCTGTTGGTGAGTGCTTGTATGCTGAAGATCTGAATCGCAGAGCCGCTGTTTGCGACTGGACTTGGATCGGTGGGATGAAAGAAGCACGCTGTTGGTGAGTGCTTGTATGCTGAAGATCCGAATCGCAGAGCCGCTGTTTGCGACTGGGCTGGGATTGGTTTGAATGAAAGAAGCACACTGCTGGTGAGTGCTTGTATGCTGAAGATCCGAATCGCAGAGCCGCTGTTTGCGACTGGACTCGGATCGGTGGGATGAAAGAAGCACACTGTTGGTGAGTGCTTGTGTATGCTGAAGATCTGAATCGCAGAGCCGCTGTTTGCGACTGGACTCGGATCGGTGGGATGAAAGAAGCACACTGCTGGTGAGTGCTTGTGTATGCTGAAGATCCGAATCGCAGAGCCGCTGTTTGCGACTGGACTTGGATCGGTGGGATGAAAGAAGCACACTGTTGGTGAGTGCTTGTGTATGCTGAAGATCCGAATCGCAGAGCCGCTGTTTGCGACTGGACTCGGATCGGTGGGATGAAAGAAGCACACTGTTGGTGAGTGCTTGTGTATGCTGAAGATCCGAATCGCAGAGCCGCTGTTTGCGACTGGACTCGGATCGGTGGGATGAAAGAAGCACACTGTTGGTGAGTGCTTGTGTATGCTGAAGATCCGAATCGCAGAGCCGCTGTTTGCGACTGGACTCGGATCGGTGGGATGAAAGAAGCACACTGCTGGTGAGTGCTTGTGTATGCTGAAGATCCGAATCGCAGAGCCGCTGTTTGCGACTGGACTTGGATCGGTGGGATGAAAGAAGCACACTGTTGGTGAGTGCTTGTGTATGCTGAAGATCCGAATCGCAGAGCCGCTGTTTGCGACTGGACTCGGATCGGTGGGATGAAAGAAGCACACTGTTGGTGAGTGCTTGTATGCTGAAGATCCGAATCGCAGAGCCGCTGTTTGCGACTGGACTCGGATCGGTGGGATGAAAGAAGCACACTGTTGGTGAGTGCTTGTATGCTGAAGATCTGAATCGCAGAGCCGCTGTTTGCGACTGGACTCGGATCGGTGGGATGAAAGAAGCACACTTGTTGGTGAGTGCTTGTGTATGCTGAAGATCCGAATCGCAGAGCCGCTGTTTGCGACTGGACTCGGATCGGTGGGATGAAAGAAGCACACTGCTGGTGAGTGCTTGTATGCTGAAGATCCGAATCGCAGAGTCGCTGTTTGCGACTGGACTCGGATCGGTGGGATGAAAGAAGCACACTGCTGGTGAGTGCTTGTATGCTGAAGATCCGAATCGCAGAGTCGCTGTTTGCGACTGGACTCGGATCGGTGGGATGAAAGAAGCACACTGCTGGTGAGTGCTTGTGTATGCTGAAGATCCGAATCGCAGAGCCGCTGTTTGCGACTGGACTTGGATCGGTGGGATGAAAGAAGCACACTGTTGGTGAGTGCTTGTATGCTGAAGATCTGAATCGCAGAGCCGCTGTTTGCGACTGGACTCGGATCGGTGGGATGAAAGAAGCACACTGTTGGTGAGTGCTTGTGTATGCTGAAGATCCGAATCGCAGAGCCGCTGTTTGCGACTGGACTCGGATCGGTGGGATGAAAGAAGCACACTGTTGGTGAGTGCTTGTGTATGCTGAAGATCCGAATCGCAGAGCCGCTGTTTGCGACTGGACTCGGATCGGTGGGATGAAAGAAGCACACTGCTGGTGAGTGCTTGTGTATGCTGAAGATCCGAATCGCAGAGCCGCTGTTTGCGACTGGACTCGGATCGGTGGGATGAAAGAAGCACACTGTTGGTGAGTGCTTGTATGCTGAAGATCCGAATCGCAGAGCCGCTGTTTGCGACTGGACTCGGATCGGTGGGATGAAAGAAGCACACTGTTGGTGAGTGCTTGTATGCTGAAGATCTGAATCGCAGAGCCGCTGTTTGCGACTGGACTCGGATCGGTGGGATGAAAGAAGCACACTTGTTGGTGAGTGCTTGTGTATGCTGAAGATCCGAATCGCAGAGCCGCTGTTTGCGACTGGACTCGGATCGGTGGGATGAAAGAAGCACACTGCTGGTGAGTGCTTGTATGCTGAAGATCCGAATCGCAGAGTCGCTGTTTGCGACTGGACTCGGATCGGTGGGATGAAAGAAGCACACTGTTGGTGAGTGCTTGTGTATGCTGAAGATCCGAATCGCAGAGCCGCTGTTTGCGACTGGACTCGGATCGGTGGGATGAAAGAAGCACACTGTTGGTGAGTGCTTGTGTATGCTGAAGATCCGAATCGCAGAGCCGCTGTTTGCGACTGGACTTGGATCGGTGGGATGAAAGAAGCACACTGTTGGTGAGTGCTTGTGTATGCTGAAGATCCGAATCGCAGAGCCGCTGTTTGCGACTGGACTTGGATCGGTGGGATGAAAGAAACACGCTGTTGGTGAGTGCTTGTATGCTGAAGATCCGAATCGCAGAGCCGCTGTTTGCGACTGGGCTGGGATTGGTTTGAATGAAAGAAGCACACTGCTGGTGAGTGCTTGTATGCTGAAGATCCGAATCGCAGAGCCGCTGTTTGCGACTGGACTCGGATCGGTGGGATGAAAGAAGCACACTGTTGGTGAGTGCTTGTGTATGCTGAAGATCCGAATCGCAGAGCCGCTGTTTGCGACTGGACTCGGATCGGTGGGATGAAAGAAGCACACTGTTGGTGAGTGCTTGTGTATGCTGAAGATCCGAATCGCAGAGCCGCTGTTTGCGACTGGACTTGGATCGGTGGGATGAAAGAAGCACACTGTTGGTGAGTGCTTGTGTATGCTGAAGATCCGAATCGCAGAGCCGCTGTTTGCGACTGGACTCGGATCGGTGGGATGAAAGAAGCACACTGTTGGTGAGTGCTTGTGTATGCTGAAGATCCGAATCGCAGAGCCGCTGTTTGCGACTGGACTCGGATCGGTGGGATGAAAGAAGCACACTGTTGGTGAGTGCTTGTGTATGCCAAGGATCCGAATCTTTAAGCCGGTGCTGCGACTGGACTCGGATCGGTTGGTGGAGTTCGTTTTGCAGAGGATCCGAATCTTTGCGCTGATTATGCGACTAGATTCAGATCGGTTGTGGACGTAAGGGGCTCGAATGAGGAACGGAGAAAGGCAGTAAGTACGGATGTGTGCGAATAACCGAGTAAGACCTACGAAGTTGTAGGTGGTTTACGAAGGGGAACATAAAGTGACGGTTCGGTAGCAGGAAAGCACTACCTGCGACAATGAGTGTGGGACAATTGATAAAACCTACGACCAATCTCGAAGGACATGCAGTGAGTTGGTAGAGTCGGCCTCTGCAATGCATCTGATATGAATCAGTTTGTAAAACGTATTAAATTAATCCGATATAAATCGGTAGTAAGGAGTATCTGATACAAATTGGTTGTAGAGTGTATGCCATCCCTTACTGTGAAACTGAACACCTATCAACCACCCATCCCCCCAGGCTAATCAAGTGCAGAGAAGGCACCAGGTGGGCTCAACCACACCTCAATCAGCCACAGAAACCTATACAAACGATATATGCTGATCTCCTAATGAATGAGATGGCAACCCCATGGAGCATGAATTTTTTGACCAGTGAAGCCTATTGCGAGTGATATTGAGAACGACCGACAGTGACTGGAGGCTTGGGTCTGCGAATGAATCGTATATTTGTCAGAAGGAACTTTACGAACGTACTATGCCTGTGCCGAATGATGTCGGGACATGAGCGACGACAACTCCGGGGCAGGTTTTTCCACAAAAGGGGTGCAGGATAAGAAGCATAATAAACCGCAAGATTTTGCACATGACACGAAAGTTTGGATACTACCTGCGACCGTGAGTGGGAACCGCCGACGAAGACCACGAATGGAAAGCCGGAGTGCACCTGCGATTGAATGCACAGACTGCCGAACATGAGGTGAGCTGGGAAGAGTCAGCCCTGTGATGTGAGCTACCGCGCACTGGAACCGACACAGACCATTGTGGATGGTCTGGCTATATACCCTCCGGGCTCCTCCCATAATTTCAGGCCGGTAAACCGGCCTTCCTATATATATATATATATATACACACAATGATAGAGAACATGTAATGTTAAGTTCCGTGTATCCTATCCGGGTTTTCTTTGTAACACCAGCTGAGTACTTTTAATCGGTTGGTTCACCTGTAATCTACTGATGACACATTAGAGCAGTATATAGGGGATTGTGGTGACCAGTTCCAATAGGTGATGACGAAGTGTGAACATTTGCGGGAAACCCGTCTACCGCTTTGTCCCCGGCTCCATCTGTCCACCACTTGTCATATGAAGCTTCAATAAAAGGATTTTTGGAAGTGCCGCCGTCCGGAATCATTTCCTTGTGTCCTCGGTGTAGACTTCTCTGTGATAACACAGGCTGGTCTCAACATTCCTTTATACAATGCACACTAAATGCCTCATAGGGAGGTCTGTGGGGTACAATACGATTAATCATCTGATGGTAGGAGATGGTTTGTGGTGGCCAAAGACCAATCTTATCATACCCAACAGACCTCCCAATGAGGCATTTATTGTGTATTGTATAAAGCAAGGGTCTTCTTTCTCTGCAAAGGGCCAGTTTACTGTCCTTCAGACTTTAGGGGGACCGAACTGTGGCCATCAGGAGTAGAAAATGGCCCAGCTTCAATTGAAGTCCACAATGCCCCATCTTTGGTGTCATTAGGAGGAATTGTGCCTCATCACTGGTGTCATTGAGCCCCATTGTTGGTTTCATTGGTAGGAATTGTGCACCATTTTTTGTGTCACTGGGAGGAACAGTGTCCCATCATTGGTGTCATTGAGCCCCATTGTTGGTGTCATTTGGAGGAATTGTGCCTCATCATTGGTGTCATTGGACCCCAATGTTGGTGTAATTGGAATGAATTGTGCCCCATTGTCAGTGTCACTGGGAGGAATAGTATGTCCTCACAGGACATGGGTGACTCCAGGGACAGTGTATGCCCTCACAGGACATGGGTGACACCGGGGACAGTGTATGCCCTCACAGGACATGGGTGACTCCAGGGACAGTGTATGCCCTCACAGGACATGGGTGACACCGGGGACAGTGTATGCCCTCACAGGACATGAGTGACACCGGGGACAGTGTATGCCCTCACAGGACATGGGTGACACCGGGGACAGTGTATGCCCTCACAGGACATGGGTGACACCGGGGACAGTGTATGCCCTCACAGGACATGGGTGACACCGGGGACAGTGTATGCCCTCACAGGGCATGGGTGACACCGGGGACAGTGTATGCCCTCACAGGACATGGTTGACACCGGGGACAGTGTATGCCCTCACAGGACATGGGTAACTCCAGGGACAGTGTATGCCCTCACAGGACATGGGTAACTCCAAGGACAATGTATGCCCTCACAGTACATGGGTGACTCCAGGGACAGTGTATGCCCTCACAGGACATGGGTGACTCCAGGGACACTGTATGCCCTCACAGGACATGGGTGACTCCAGGGACAGTGTATGCCCTCACAGGACATGGGTGACTCCAGGGACAGTGTATGCCCTCACAGGACATGGGTGACACCGGGGACAGTGTATGCCCTCACAGGACATGGGTGACACCAGGGACAGTGTATGCCCTCACAGGACATGGGTGACACCGGGGACAGTGTATGCCCTCACAGGACATGGGTGACACCGGGGACAGTGTATGCCCTCACAGGACATGGGTGACACCGGGGACAGTGTATGCCCTCACAGGACATGGGTGACACCGGGGACAGTGTATGCCCTCACAGGACATGGGTGACACCGGGGACAGTGTATGCCCTCACAGGGCATGGGTGACACCGGGGACAGTGTATGCCCTCACAGGACATGGGTGACACCGGGGACAGTGTATGCCCTCACAGGACATGGGTAACTCCAGGGACAGTGTATGCCCTCACAGGACATGGGTAACTCCAAGGACAATGTATGCCCTCACAGTACATGGGTGACTCCAGGGACAGTGTATGCCCTCACAGGACATGGGTAACTCCAAGGACAATGTATGCCCTCACAGTACATGGGTGACTCCAGGGACACTGTATGCCCTCACAGGACATGGGTGACTCCAGGGACACTGTATGCCCTCACAGGACATGGGTGACTCCAGGGACAGTGTATGCCCTCACAGGACATGGGTGACACCGGGGACAGTGTATGCCCTCACAGGACATGGGTGACTCCAGGGACAGTGTATGCCCTCACAGGACATGGGTGACACCGGGGACAGTGTATGCCCTCACAGGACATGGGTGACACCGGGGACAGTGTATGCCCTCACAGGACATGGGTGACTCCAGGGACAGTGTATGCCCTCACAGGACATGGGTGACTCCAGGGACACTGTATGCCCTCACAGGACATGGGTGACTCCAGGGACACTGTATGCCCTCACAGGACATGGGTGACTCCAGGGACAGTGTATGCCCTCACAGGACATGGGTGACTCCAGGGACAGTGTATGCCCTCACAGGACATGGGTGACACCGGGGACAGTGTATGCCCTCACAGGACATGGGTGACACCGGGGACAGTGTATGCCCTCACAGGACATGGGTGACACCGGGGACAGTGTATGCCCTCACAGGACATGGGTGACTCCAGGGACAGTGTATGCCCTCACAGGACATGGGTGACTCCAGGGACAGTGTATGCCCTCACAGGACATGGGTGACTCCAGGGACAGTGTATGCCCTCACAGGACATGGGTGACACCGGGGACAGTGTATGCCCTCACAGGACATGGGTGACACCGGGGACAGTGTATGCCCTCACAGGACATGGGTGACTCCAGGGACAGTGTATGCCCTCACAGGACATGGGTGACACCGGGGACAGTGTATGCCCTCACAGGACATGGGTGACACCGGGGACAGTGTATGCCCTCACAGGACATGGGTGACACCGGGGACAGTGTATGCCCTCACAGGACATGGGTGACTCCAGGGACAGTGTATGCCCTCACAGGACATGGGTGACTCCAGGGACACTGTATGCCCTCACAGGACATGGGTGACTCCAGGGACAGTGTATGCCCTCACAGGACATGGGTGACACCGGGGACAGTGTATGCCCTCACAGGACATGGGTGACACCGGGGACAGTGTATGCCCTCACAGGACATGGGTGACACCGGGGACAGTGTATGCCCTCACAGGACATGGGTGACACCGGGGACAGTGTATGCCCTCACAGGACATGGGTAACTCCAGGGACAGTGTATGCCCTCACAGGACATGGGTGACTCCAGGGACACTGTATGCCCTCACAGGACATGGGTGACTCCAGGGATAGTGTATGCCCTCACAGGACATGGGTAACTCCAGGGACCGTGTATGCCCTCACAGGACATGGGTGACACCGGGGACAGTGTATGCCCTCACAGGACATGGGTAACTCCAGGGACAGTGTATGCCCTCACAGGACATGGGTGACACCGGGGACAGTGTATGCCCTCACAGGACATGGGTGACTCCAGGGACAGTGTATGCCCTCACAGGACATGGGTGACACCGGGGACAGTGTATGCCCTCACAGGACATGGGTGACTCCAGGGACAGTGTATGCCCTCACAGGACATGGGTAACTCCAGGGACCGTGTATGCCCTCACAGGACATGGGTGACACCGGGGACAGTGTATGCCCTCACTGGACATGGGTGACTCCAGGGACAGTGTATGCCCTCAAAGGACATGGGTGACACCGGGGACAGTGTATGCCCTCACAGGACATGGGTGACACCGGGGACAGTGTATGCCCTTACAGTACATGGGTGACACCGGGGACAGTGTATGCCCTCACAGGACATGGGTGACTCCAGGGACAGTGTATGCCCTCACAGGACATGGGTGACACCGGGGACAGTGTATGCCCTCACAGGACATGGGTGACACCGGGGACAGTGTATGCCCTCACAGGACATGGGTGACTCCAGGGACAGTGTATGCCCTCACAGGACATGGGTGACAACGGAGACACTGTATGCCCTCACAGGACATGGGTGACTCCAGGGACAGTGTATGCCCTCACAGGACATGGGTGACACTGGGGACAGTGTATGCCCTCACAGGACATGGGTGACACTGGGGACAGTGTATGCCCTCACAGGACATGGGTGACACTGGGGACAGTGTATGCCCTCACAGGACATGGGTGACACTGGGGACAGTGTATGCCCTCACAGGACATGGGTGACACTGGGGACAGTGTATGCCCTCACAGGACATGGGTGACACTGGGGACAGTGTATGCCCTCACAGGACATGGGTGACACCGGGGACAGTGTATGCCCTCACAGGACATGGGTGACACCGCGGACACTGTATGCCCTCACAGGACATGGGTGACACCGCGGACACTGTATGCCCTCACAGGACATGGGTGACACCGCGGACACTGTATGCCCTCACAGGACATGGGTGACACCGCGGACACTGTATGCCCTCACAGGACATGGGTGACACCGCGGACACTGTATGCCCTCACAGGACATGGGTGACACCGGGGACAGTGTATGCCCTCACAGGACATGGGTAACTCCAGGGACAGTGTATGCCCTCACAGGACATGGGTGACTCCAGGGACACTGTATGCCCTCACAGGACATGGGTGACTCCAGGGATAGTGTATGCCCTCACAGGACATGGGTAACTCCAGGGACCGTGTATGCCCTCACAGGACATGGGTGACACCGGGGACAGTGTATGCCCTCACAGGACATGGGTAACTCCAGGGACAGTGTATGCCCTCACAGGACATGGGTGACACCGGGGACAGTGTATGCCCTCACAGGACATGGGTGACTCCAGGGACAGTGTATGCCCTCACAGGACATGGGTGACACCGGGGACAGTGTATGCCCTCACAGGACATGGGTGACTCCAGGGACAGTGTATGCCCTCACAGGACATGGGTAACTCCAGGGACCGTGTATGCCCTCACAGGACATGGGTGACACCGGGGACAGTGTATGCCCTCACTGGACATGGGTGACTCCAGGGACAGTGTATGCCCTCAAAGGACATGGGTGACACCGGGGACAGTGTATGCCCTCACAGGACATGGGTGACACCGGGGACAGTGTATGCCCTTACAGTACATGGGTGACACCGGGGACAGTGTATGCCCTCACAGGACATGGGTGACTCCAGGGACAGTGTATGCCCTCACAGGACATGGGTGACACCGGGGACAGTGTATGCCCTCACAGGACATGGGTGACACCGGGGACAGTGTATGCCCTCACAGGACATGGGTGACTCCAGGGACAGTGTATGCCCTCACAGGACATGGGTGACAACGGAGACACTGTATGCCCTCACAGGACATGGGTGACTCCAGGGACAGTGTATGCCCTCACAGGACATGGGTGACACTGGGGACAGTGTATGCCCTCACAGGACATGGGTGACACTGGGGACAGTGTATGCCCTCACAGGACATGGGTGACACTGGGGACAGTGTATGCCCTCACAGGACATGGGTGACACTGGGGACAGTGTATGCCCTCACAGGACATGGGTGACACTGGGGACAGTGTATGCCCTCACAGGACATGGGTGACACTGGGGACAGTGTATGCCCTCACAGGACATGGGTGACACCGGGGACAGTGTATGCCCTCACAGGACATGGGTGACACCGCGGACACTGTATGCCCTCACAGGACATGGGTGACACCGCGGACACTGTATGCCCTCACAGGACATGGGTGACACCGCGGACACTGTATGCCCTCACAGGACATGGGTGACACCGCGGACACTGTATGCCCTCACAGGACATGGGTGACACTGGGGACAGTGTATGCCCTCACAGGACATGGGTGACACTGGGGACAGTGTATGCCCTCACAGGACATGGGTGACACCGGGGACAGTGTATGCCCTCACAGGACATGGGTGACACCGCGGACACTGTATGCCCTCACAGGACATGGGTGACACCGCGGACACTGTATGCCCTCACAGGACATGGGTGACACCGCGGACACTGTATGCCCTCACAGGACATGGGTGACACCGCGGACACTGTATGCCCTCACAGGACATGGGTGACACTGGGGACAGTGTATGCCCTCACAGCCTCACAGGACATGGGTGACACCGGGGACAGTGTATGCCCTCACAGGACATGGGTGACACTGGGGACAGTGTATGCCCTCACAGGACATGGGTGACACCGGGGACAGTGTATGCCCTCACAGGACATGGGTGACACCGCGGACACTGTATGCCCTCAGAGGACATGGGTGACACCGCGGACACTGTATGCCCTCACAGGACATGGGTGACACCGCGGACAGTGTATGCCCTCACAGGACATGGGTGACACCGGGGACAGTGTATGCCCTCACAGGACATGGGTGACTCCAGGGACAGTGTATGCCCTCACAGGACATGGGTGACACCGGGGACAGTGTATGCCCTCACAGGACATGGGTAACTCCAGGGACAGTGTATGCCCTCACAGGACATGGGTGACACCAGGGATAGTGTATGCCCTCACAGGACATGGGTGACATCGGGGACAGTGTATGCCCTCACAGGACATGGGTGACTCCAGGGACAATGTATGCCCTCACAGGACATGGGTGACATCGGGGACACTGTATGCCCTAACAGGACATGGGTGACATAGAGGACAGTGTATGCCCTCACAGGACATGGTTGACACCAGGGATAGTGTATGCCCTCAGAGGACATGGGTGACACCAGGGACACTGTATGCCCTCAGAGGACATGGGTGACAACGGAGACAGTGTATGCCCTCACAGGACATGGGTGACACCGGGGACAATGTATGCCCTCGCAGGACATGGGTGACACCGGGGACACTGTATGCCCTCACAGGGCATGGGTGACACCGGGGACAGTGTATGCCCTCACAGGACATGGGTGACACCGGGGACACTGTATGCCCTCACAGGACATGGGTGACTCCAGGGACAGTGTATGCCCTCACAGGGCATGGGTGACACCGGGGACAGTGTATGCCCTCACAGGACATGGGTGACACCGGGGACACTGTATGCCCTCACAGGACATGGGTGACTCCAGGGACAGTGTATGCCCTCACAGGGCATGGGTGACACCGGGGACAGTGTATGCCCTCACAGGACATGGGTGACACCGGGGACAGTGTATGCCCTCACAGGACATGGGTAACTCCAGGGACAGTGTATGCCCTCACAGGACATGGGTAACTCCAAGGACAATGTATGCCCTCACAGGACATGGGTGACTCCAGGGACACTGTATGCCCTCACAGGACATGGGTGACTCCAGGGACAGTGTATGCCCTCACAGGACATGGGTGACACCGGGGACAGTGTATGCCCTCACAGGACATGGGTGACACCGGGGACAGTGTATGCCCTCACAGGACATGGGTGACTCCAGGGACAGTGTATGCCCTCACAGGACATGGGTGACTCCAGGGACACTGTATGCCCTCACAGGACATGGGTGACTCCAGGGACACTGTATGCCCTCACAGGACATGGGTGACTCCAGGGACAGTGTATGCCCTCACAGGACATGGGTGACACCGGGGACAGTGTATGCCCTCACAGGACATGGGTGACACCGGGGACAGTGTATGCCCTCACAGGACATGGGTAACTCCAGGGACAGTGTATGCCCTCACAGGACATGGGTGACTCCAGGGACACTGTATGCCCTCACAGGACATGGGTGACTCCAGGGATAGTGTATGCCCTCACAGGACATGGGTAACTCCAGGGACCGTGTATGCCCTCACAGGACATGGGTGACACCGGGGACAGTGTATGCCCTCACAGGACATGGGTGACTCCAGGGACAGTGTATGCCCTCACAGGACATGGGTGACTCCAGGGACAGTGTATGCCCTCACAGGACATGGGTGACACTGGGGACAGTGTATGCCCTCACAGGACATGGGTGACACTGGGGACAGTGTATGCCCTCACAGGACATGGGTGACACTGGGGACAGTGTATGCCCTCACAGGACATGGGTGACACCGGGGACAGTGTATGCCCTCAGAGGACATGGGTGACACCGGGGACAGTGTATGCCCTCACAGGACATGGGTGACACCGCGGACACTGTATGCCCTCACAGGACATGGGTGACACCGCGGACACTGTATTCCCTCACAGGACATGGGTGACACTGGGGACACTGTATGCCCTCACAGGACATGGGTGACACCGCGGACACTGTATGCCCTCACAGGACATGGGTGACACCGCGGACACTGTATTCCCTCACAGGACATGGGTGACACCGCGGACACTGTATGCCCTCACAGGACATGGGTGACACCGCGGACACTGTATGCCCTCACAGGACATGGGTGACACCGCGGACACTGTATGCCCTCACAGGACATGGGTGACACCGCGGACACTGTATGCCCTCACAGGACATGGGTGACACCGCGGACACTGTATGCCCTCACAGGACATGGGTGACACTGGGGACAGTGTATGCCCTCACAGCCTCACAGGACATGGGTGACACCGGGGACAGTGTATGCCCTCACAGGACATGGGTGACACTGGGGACAGTGTATGCCCTCACAGGACATGGGTGATCCAGGGACAGTGTATGCCCTCCCAGGACATGGGTGACACTGGGGACAGTGTATGCCCTCCCAGGACATGGGTGACACTGGGGACAGTGTATGCCCTCACAGGACATGGGTGACACCGGGGACAGTGTATGCCCTCACAGGACATGGGTGACACCGCGGACACTGTATGCCCTCAGAGGACATGGGTGACACCGCGGACACTGTATGCCCTCAGAGGACATGGGTGACACCGCGGACACTGTATGCCCTCACAGGACATGGGTGACACTGGGGACAGTGTATGCCCTCACAGGACATGGGTGACACTGGGGACAGTGTATGCCCTCACAGGACATGGGTGACACCGGGGACAGTGTATGCCCTCACAGGACATGGGTGACTCCAGGGACAGTGTATGCCCTCACAGGACATGGGTGACACCAGGGATAGTGTATGCCCTCACAGGACATGGGTGACATCGGGGACAGTGTATGCCCTCACAGGACATGGGTAACTCCAGGGACAGTGTATGCCCTCACAGGACATGGGTGACACCAGGGATAGTGTATGCCCTCACAGGACATGGGTGACATCGGGGACAGTGTATGCCCTCACAGGACATGGGTGACTCCAGGGACAATGTATGCCCTCACAGGACATGGGTGACATCGGGGACACTGTATGCCCTAACAGGACATGGGTGACATCGAGGACAGTGTATGCCCTCACAGGACATGGTTGACACCAGGGATAGTGTATGCCCTCAGAGGACATGGGTGACACCAGGGACACTGTATGCCCTCAGAGGACATGGGTGACAACGGAGACAGTGTATGCCCTCACAGGACATGGGTGACACCGGGGACAATGTATGCCCTCGCAGGACATGGGTGACACCGGGGACACTGTATGCCCTCACAGGTCATGGGTGACACCGGGTACAATGTATGCCCTCATAGGACATGGGTGACACAGGACTCTCAAATAGCTGGTAGGTGACTTACATGCCATGGGCCATGCTGGAATCTCCAGGGAGGACCGTGAAGAACTGGCACAGAGCGTCGCTGGTACACATCTGCTGACATTGCTCCACATTCTCCACCTCCGTGTCCAACACAGTGATGCCCTCATACTCCACATCCTGAGACAGGAGGTCGGCACAGCCGAGGAATCCTGAAAAATAAGAGGTCCATCTACAATTCTGCCACAGTCTGTTAGAGTGCCCCCTATTTATGGGTTACATAATCACACTTTTTTTTACAGAGTACACCCTTAATACAGACCTAACCTGCCACCAACACAGGCAATTCTAATGAAGCCGATGAAAAAAAGATACACGAGCAAACCTTACCTTCATATCTTTAGCTCCATCAGTGCATTCAAAGATATGGGCAGCTGAAGTTATATGTAAATCTTGCTCTACTGCCTCCCACCTCCTCAATCTACCTATTATCTCCCTAATGTGACCAGTATAGAGTCTTGGGAGGAGCAAGGACAGAGCTAATCTCAACATAGTGCCCACCTCCTCAATCTACCTATTATCTCCCTAATGTGACCAGTATGGAGTCTTGGGAGGAGGAAGGACAGAGCCAATCTCAACATAGTGCCCACCTCCTCAATCTACCTATTATCTCCCTAATGTGACCAGTATGGAGTCTTGGGAGGAGGAAGGACAGAGCCAATCTCAACAAAGTGCCCACCTCGCAGCCTACCTATTATCTCCTTCATGTGACCAGTATGGAGTCTTGGGAGGGGGAAGGGTGGAGCCAATCACAACGTAGTGCCCATCTTCCAGCCTACCTATTATCTCCTTCATGTGACCAGTATGGAGTCTTGTGAGAAGGAAGGACAGATCCAATATCAACATACTGTCCACCAACCCAGCCTACCTATTATCTCCTTCATGTGACCAGTATTGAGTCTTGGGAGAAGGAAGGGTGAAGCCAATCGCAACATAGTGCCCATCTTCCAGCCTACCTATTATCTCCTTCATGTGACCAGTATGGAGTCTTGGGAGGAGGAAGGACAGAGACAATCTCAGCATAGTGCCTACCTCCCAGCCTACCTATTATCTCCTTCATGCGACCAGTATGGAGTCTTGGGAGGAGGAAGGACAGAGACAATCTCAGCATAGTGCCCACCTCCCAGCCTACCTATTATCTCCTTCATGTGACCAGTATGGAGTCTTGGGAGGAGGAAGGGTGGAGCCAATCACAACATAGTGCCCACCAACCCAGCCTACCTATTATCTCCTTCATGTGACCAGTATGGAGTCTTGTGAGAAGGAAGGACAGATCCAATATCAACATACTGTCCACCAACCCAGCCTACCTATTATCTCCTTCATGTGATCAGTATGGAGTCTTGGGAGAAGGAAGGGCGAAGCCAATCACAACATAGTGCCCATCTTCCAGCCTACCTATTATCTCCTTCATGTGACCAGTATGGAGTCTTGGGAGGAGGAAGGACAGAGACAATCTCAGCATAGTGCCTACCTCCCAGCCTACCTATTATCTCCTTCATGTGACCAGTATGGAGTCTTGGGAGGAGGAAGGACAGAGACAATCTCAGCATAGTGCCCACCTCCCAGCCTACCTATTATCTCCTTCATGTGACCAGTATGGAGTCTTGGGAGGAGGAAGGACAGAGACAATCTCAGCATAGTGCCCACCTCCCAGCCTACCTATTATCTCCTTCATGTGACCAGTATGGAGTCTTGGGAGGAGGAAGGACAGAGACAATCTCAGCATAGTGCCCACCTCCCAGCCTACCTATTATCTCCTTCATGTGACCAGTATGGAGTCTTGGGAGGAGGAAGAGTGGAGCCAATCACAACATAGCAGAGATTTACATATAGCCTCATTGGCCTGTATTACGGTATATTTGTTGGGTTAGGAGTCATTTTTATGAAGACTCTTCTCATTCATGTTCTCTTTGTGTGCTTCATTTCACGTGGTCAGGTTTGTGACAGGTTCACTTTAAATTCTGCGTGTATGGCATGTGGGGCCCGTTGGTTCTATTCCAATGTCTCTGACCACTGACTGATATTACGGAGATGATACTCTCCAGGAGAACACAAATTCTCATACCTTCCATATCCTCATCTGTACGGAACTTTATGGAATGTTCTAATTTGTCTTCTCTATGTACATTTTCCTTTTTATCTTTCTGATCTCCATTCAAAGAGCCCCTCATTCTACGTCACCCTCCCCGCCATTGGCCCTCTCAGTCTGGTTTGGTTCGGGTGTCTCCCGGACATTTCTCCATTACCTGGTTCTGTCGCTTTCTTTCCGAAGCCGGAGAAGGCATTATGGATGGATGTGATGTTCTCTGGGAGCCCCGACTCCGTACGTAGCAGATTACAGACACACCTACCAGAAAATGAACGCCATGTCATATACCTATAAAACTCTACACCTAATATGAGATCCGTATAGAACTCTACACCTAATATCAGATCCGTATAGAACTCTACACCTAATATCAGATCCATATAGAACTCTACACCTAATATCAGATCCGTATAGAACTCTACACCTAATATCAGATCTGTATAGAACTCTACACCTAATATCAGATCCATATAGAACTCTACACCTAATATCAGATCCATATAGAACTCTACACCTAATATCAGATCCATATAGAACTCTACACCTAATATCAGATCCGTATAGAACTCTACACCTAATATGAGATCCGTATAGAACTCTACACCTAATATCAGATCCGTATAGAACTCTACACCTAATATCAGATCTGTATAGAACTCTACACCTAATATCAGATCCATATAGAACTCTACACCTAATATCAGATCCATATAGAACTCTACACCTAATATCAGATCCGTATAGAACTCTACACCTAATATGAGATCCGTATAGAACTCTACACCTAATATCAGATCTGTATAGAACTCCACACCTAATATCAGATCCGTATAGAACTCTACACCTAATATCAGATCCGTATAGAACTCTACACCTAATATCAGATCCGTATAGAACTCTACACCTAATATCAGGTCTGTATAGAACTCTACACCTAATATCAGGTCTGTATAGAACTCTACACCTAATATCAGGTCTGTATAGAACTCTACTCTACAGATGAGGTGACACATGAAGATACAGATGAGGTGACACATGAAGATACAGATGAGGTGACACATGAGGATACAGATGAGGTGACACATGAGGATACAGATGAGGTGACACATGAGGATACAGATGAGGTGACACATGAGGATACAGATGAGGTGACACATGAAGATACAGATGAGGTGACACATGAAGATACAGATGAGGTGACACATGAGGATACAGATGAGGTGACACATGAGGATACAGATGAGGTGACACATGAGGATACAGATGAGGTGACACATGAGGATACAGATGAGGTGACACATGAAGATACAGATGAGGTGACACATGAGGATACAGATGAGGTGACACATGAAGATACAGATGAGGTGACACATGAAGATACAGATGAGGTGACACATGAGGATACAGATGAGGTGACAAATGAAGATACAGATGAGGTGACAAATGAAGATACAGATGAGGTGACAAATGAGGATACAGATGAGGTGACACGTGAAGATACAGATGAGGTGACGCGTGAAGATACAGATGAGGTGACGCGTGAAGATACAGATGAGGTGACGCGTGAAGATACAGATGAGGTGACACATGAAGATACAGATGAGGTGACACATGAAGATACAGATGAGGTGACACATGAAGATACAGATGAGGTGACACATGAGGATACAGATGAGGTGACAAATGAAGATACAGATGAGGTGACAAATGAAGATACAGATGAGGTGACAAATGAGGATACAGATGAGGTGACACGTGAAGATACAGATGAGGTGACGCGTGAAGATACAGATGAGGTGACGCGTGAAGATACAGATGAGGTGACGCGTGAAGATACAGATGAGGTGACGCGTGAAGATACAGATGAGGTGACACGTGAAGATACAGATGAGGTGACACGTGAGGATACAGATGAGGTGACACGTGAGGATACAGATGAGGTGACACGTGAGGATACAGATGAGGTGACACGTGAGGATACAGATGAGGTGACAAATGAAGATACAGATGAGGTGACAAATGAAGATACAGATGAGGTGACACGTGAAGATACAGATGAGGTGACACGTGAGGATACAGATGAGGTGACACATGAAGATACAGATGAGGTGACACATGAAGATACAGATGAGGTGACAAATGAAGATACAGATGAGGTGACACGTGAAGATACAGATGAGGTGACACGTGAGGATACAGATGAGGTGACACATGAAGATACAGATGAGGTGACACATGAAGATACAGATGAGGTGACAGATGAGGATACAGATGAGGTGACACGTGAGGATACAGATGAGGTGACACGTGAGGATACAGATGAGGTGACACGTGAGGATACAGATGAGGTGACACGTGAGGATACAGATGAGGTGACACGTGAAGATACAGATGAGGTGACAAGTGAAGATACAGATGAGGTGACACGTGAAGATACAGATGAGGTGACACGTGAGGATACAGATGAGGTGACACGTGAGGATACAGATGAGGTGACACGTGAAGATACAGATGAGGTGACAAATGAAGATACAGATGAGGTGACACGTGAAGATACAGATGAGGTGACACGTGAGGATACAGATGAGGTGACAGATGAGGATACAGATGAGGTGAAGATAGTTTAGAGGAGAGAGACATGAAGGTTGGAGATGAATATACCAATTAGCTTGGAAGGATGAAGATATGAAGACTTGGATGTGGTGAGGAGGATAAATATGATGTTGATGAGGTCAGGGTTGGAGGTATGGAGAAGGTCAGGTTTAGTAAGGTAAAGCAAGTTCCCACTGAATGGATGAGAGGAAGAGAATGAGGTTTGAGGTGCATATTGAAGAGAAAGACAACCTGGAGGGAGGAAAGGAGACGCTTTTCCTATATAATCCAGAACATCTTACCAGAGGTCTTTATGGAGGTAGTAGGTAAAGAACTGGCAAAGAGGATTCTGGGTACAATGCTCCTGACACTTGATCACATCGAAGGACCTCTCCTGTGCGATGATGGTCCCGGAGAAGGACGTGTCGGGGAAAATCAGATCTGCACAGCCATTCAAACCTGAAGACGGAAGTTTCCAGAATTATTTCTACTCCATGGGGAAGAATTATTATACAGGAATAAAAATTTCAGGTTTATCAGAAGACTGGATTATACTTTCCAAGAGGTTTACCCCAATCACATCCCCATAACCACCAATCACATCCCCCATAACCACCAATCATATCCCCCATAACCACCAATCATATCCCCCATAACCACCAATCACATCCCCCATAACCACCAATCATATCCCCCATAACCACCAATCACACCCCCATAACCACCAATCACATCCCCCATAACCACCAATCATATCCCCCATAACCACCAATCACACCCCCTATAACCACCAATCATATCCCCCATAACCACCAATCATATCCCCCATAACCACCAATCACATCCCCCATAACCACCAATCACATCCCCCATAACCACCAATCACATCCCCCATAACCACCAATCACATCCCCCATAACCACCAATCACAACCCCCATAACCACCAATCACGTCCCCCATAACCACCAATCATGTCCCCATAACCACCAATCACACCCCCATAACCACCAATCATATCCCCCATAACCACCAATCATATCCCTCATAACCACCAATCATATCCCTCATAACCACCAATCATATCCCCCATAACTACCAATCATATCCCCCATAACTACCAATCACATCCCCCATAACCACCAATCATATCCCCAATAACCACCAATCATATCCCCCATAACCACCAATCATATCCCTCATAACCACCAATCACATCCCCCATAACTACCAATCATATCCCCCATAACCACAATTATATCCCTCATAACCACCAATCACATCCCCCATAACTACCAATCATATCCCCCATAACCACCAATCATATCCCCCATAACCACCAATCATATCCCCCATAACCACCAATCACAACCCCCATAACCACCAATCACATCCCCCATAACCACCAATCATGTCCCCCATAACCACCAATCACACCCCCATAACCACCAATCATATCCCCCATAACCACCAATTATATCCCTCATAACCACCAATCACATCCCCCATAACCACCAATCACATCCCCCATAACCACCAATCATATCCCCCATAACCACCAATCATATCCCCCATAACCACCAATCACAACCCCCATAACCACCAATCACATCCCCCATAACCACCAATCACGTCCCCCATAACCACCAATCACACACCCATAACCACCAATCATATCCCCCATAACCACCAATCATATCCCTCATAACCACCAATCATATCCCTCATAACCACCAATCATATCCCCCATAACTACCAATCATATCCCCCATAACTACCAATCACATCCCCCATAACCACCAATCATATCCCCAATAACCACCAATCATATCCCCCATAACCACCAATCATATCCCTCATAACCACCAATCACATCCCCCATAACTACCAATCATATCCCCCATAACCACCAATTATATCCCTCATAACCACCAATCACATCCCCCATAACTACCAATCATATCCCCCATAACCACCAATCATATCCCCCATAACCACCAATCATATCCCCCATAACCACCAATCATATCCCCCATAACTACCAATCACATCCCCATAACCACCAATCACATCCCCCATAACCACCAATCACATCCCCCATAACTACCAATCACATGTCCCATAACTACCAATCACATCCCCTATAACTACCAACCACAACCCCCAAACTACCAATTGTATCCCCCATAACTACCAATAGTATCCCCCATAACTACCAATAGTATCCCCCATAACTACCAATCATAATGTCCCATAACTAACAATTGCAGGCCCTATAACTACCAATGACATCCCCCATAACTACCAATGACATCCCCCATAACTACCAATGACATCCCCCATAACTACCAATGACATCCCCCATAACTACCAATCATATCCCCCATAACCACCAATCATATCCCCAATAACTACAAATCATATCCTCCATAACTACCAATCATATCCCCCATAACCACCAATCATATCCCCCATAACTAACCAATCATATCCCCCAAAACTACCAACCACAACCCCCATAACTACCAATCATATCCCCCATAACTACCAATCATATCCCCCATAACCACCAATCACATCCCCCATAACTACCAATCATATCCCCCATAACACAACATCATATCCCCCATAACCACCAATCATATCCCCCATAACCACCATCATATCCCCCATAACCACCAATCATATCCCCCATAACTACCAATCATATCCCCCATAACTACAATCGTATCCCCATAACCACCAATCACATCCCCCATAACCACCAATCACATCCCCCATAACCACCAATCATATCCCCCATAACCACCATCACAACCCCCATAACCACCAATCACGTCCCCCATAACCACCAATCATGTCCCCCATAACCACCAATCACACCCCCATAACCACCAATCATATCCCCCATAACCACCAATCATATCCTCATAACCACCAATCATATCCCTCATAACCACCAATCATATCCCCCATAACTACCAATCATATCCCCCATAACTACCAATCACATCCCCCATAACCACCAATCATATCCCCAATAACCACCAATCATATCCCCCATAACCACCAATCATATCCCTCATAACCACCAATCACATCCCCCATAACTACCAATCATATCCCCCATAACCACCAATTATATCCCTCATAACCACCAATCACATCCCCCATAACTACCAATCATATCCCCCATAACCACCAATCATATCCCCCATAACCACCAATCATATCCCCCATAACCACCAATCACAACCCCCATAACCACCAATCACATCCCCCATAACCACCAATCATGTCCCCCATAACCACCAATCACACCCCCATAACCACCAATCATATCCCCCATAACCACCAATTATATCCCTCATAACCACCAATCACATCCCCCATAACCACCAATCACATCCCCCATAACCACCAATCATATCCCCCATAACCACCAATCATATCCCCCATAACCACCAATCACAACCCCCATAACCACCAATCACATCCCCCATAACCACCAATCACGTCCCCCATAACCACCAATCACACACCCATAACCACCAATCATATCCCCCATAACCACCAATCATATCCCTCATAACCACCAATCATATCCCTCATAACCACCAATCATATCCCCCATAACTACCAATCATATCCCCCATAACTACCAATCACATCCCCCATAACCACCAATCATATCCCCAATAACCACCAATCATATCCCCCATAACCACCAATCATATCCCTCATAACCACCAATCACATCCCCCATAACTACCAATCATATCCCCCATAACCACCAATTATATCCCTCATAACCACCAATCACATCCCCCATAACTACCAATCATATCCCCCATAACCACCAATCATATCCCCCATAACCACCAATCATATCCCCCATAACCACCAATCATATCCCCCATAACTACCAATCACATCCCCCATAACCACCAATCACATCCCCCATAACCACCAATCACATCCCCCATAACTACCAATCACATGTCCCATAACTACCAATCACATCCCCTATAACTACCAACCACAACCCCCAAAACTACCAATTGTATCCCCCATAACTACCAATAGTATCCCCCATAACTACCAATAGTATCCCCCATAACTACCAATCACATGTCCCATAACTAACAATTGCAGGCCCTATAACTACCAATGACATCCCCCATAACTACCAATGACATCCCCCATAACTACCAATGACATCCCCCATAACTACCAATGACATCCCCCATAACTACCAATCATATCCCCCATAACCACCAATCATATCCCCAATAACTACAAATCATATCCTCCATAACTACCAATCATATCCCCCATAACCACCAATCATATCCCCCATAACTACCAATCATATCCCCCATAACTACCAACCACAACCCCCATAACTACCAATCATATCCCCCATAACTACCAATCATATCCCCCATAACCACCAATCACATCCCCCATAACTACCAATCATATCCCCCATAACCACCAATCATATCCCCCATAACTACCAATCATATCCCCCATAACTACCAATCGTATCCCCCATAACCACCAATCACACCCCCCATAACTACCAATCGTATCCCCCATAACTACCAATCACATGTCCCATAACTACCAATTGCAGGCCCTATAACTACCAATCACATCCATCATAACTACCAATGACATCCCCCATAACTAACAATCACAGGCCCCATGGTAGGATGTTTACATGGCCTCCGGTTGGGTGATCATCTGCCACTTTTCCTCTGACGTCTCCACAGAAGAGGGCATATGTTATTGAAATGATAAACCCCCTTAACAATGGTGGCTGGCAGCCCATATTATACCCATATTTTACCCGCGGGCACTGGTGGTCTAAGGCAGCCAATGCATCCTTCCTATGGTAACCAACCCCCATAGAGCTCATTGGGTAGATCTGGAATTAGAACTCCTCTTACATCAGTGGTCAGTAGAATGGACCTCTGCGTATAAACTGAGACCTGTCTTCAACAATGATGATTGGAGAGCTCCCCTTCATACTGGTGGTCTATGGGGTGTCCTTATATTGGTCAGGGGAGAAACTTCCTCCCTTACATCCCACAGGGATCTGTGCTGGGACCAATCCTATTTAATGTAATCATAAACGATCTGGAGGATGGGATAAACAGTTCAATCTCTATATTTGTGGACGATACTAAGCTAAGCAGGGCAATAACTTCTCCGCAGGATGTGGAAACCTTGCAAAAAGACCTGAACAAATGAATGGGGGAGGGGCACCTACATGGCAAATGAGGTTCAATGTAGAAAAATGTAAAATAATGCATTTCGGTGGTAAAAATCTGAAGTCAATCTATAGACTGGGGGGAGAACCTCTGGGGGGATCTAGGATGGAAAAGGACCTGGGGGTCCTAGTAGATGATAGGCTCAGCAATGACATGCAATGCCAAGCTGCTGCTAACAAAGCAAACAGAATATTGGCATTAAAAGGGGATCAACTCCAGAGATAAAACGATAATTCTCCCGCTCTACAAGACTCTGGTCCGGCCGCACCTGGAGTATGCTGTCCAGTTCTGGGCACCAGTCCTCAGGAAGGATGTACTGGAAATGGAGCGACTACAAAGAAGGGCAACAAAGCTAATAAAGGGTCTGGAGGATCTTAGTTATGAGGAAAGGTTGTGAGCTCTGAACTTATTCTCTCTGGAGAAGAGACGCTTGAGAGGGGATATAGTTACATAGTTAGTAAGGTTGAATAAAGACATCAGTCCATCCAGTTTAACCTGAGTGAGTGTGCGTGTCTACAATTATCCCTATCCCTGTACATTGCATCTCAAGATGCATCTTAATCTCATTTTATGATGCTCATCTATTATATTATAATTTTATTTAGGGTACCCATATAGCGCCATCAATTTACACATACATCGCATACTCACATTGGTCCCTATCCTCAAGGAGCCCACAATCCAAGGTCCCCAACCCACATTCATACACTAGGGCCAATTTTGGACAGAAGCCAATTAACCTACCAGCAGAGATAGCCCCTAATACAATGGTGGTCAGTAGATAGCCCCTAATACAATGGTGGTCAGTAGATAGCCCTCATTACAATGGTGGTCAGTAGATAGCCCTCATTACAATGGTGGTCAGTAGATAGCCCTCATTACAATGGTGGTCAGTAGATAGCCCTCATTACAATGGTGGTCAGTAGATAGCCCTCATTACAATGGTGGTCAGTAGATAGCCTTCATTACAGTGGTGGTCAGTAGATAGCCCCTATTACAATGGTGGTCAGTAGATAGCCCTCATTACAGTGGTGGTCAGTAGATAGCCCCTATTACAATGGTGGTCATTAGGTAGCCCATATTACAGTGGTGGTCAGTCAATAGCCCCAAATTCCAATGGTGGTCAGTAGGTAGCCCCTATTACAATGGGGGACAGTAGGTAGCCCCTAGGAAAGACAAGCAGCCCTGATGCTGACCAAATCCATATACAGGAGGTGCCCAGCTGTTGGGATTGAGAATGGTGGTCTACCTTGACAGACATCTACTGACATTAGATGGTCCTGTACGTAGCTGGAAGTAGATTTGTGGTATATCACGCTCACACGTTGTTTATACCTGTGACTCTTCCTGAACTCTAACAGTACAATGTGCAGAGATTTGTGACTCACACTCAGTGCCGGTGCAGCAATCCCTCTGGCTGAACCCCGACTGTGCTCCGTCTGTGAGAGTGATATTGGGGGGTGACGGGAGAGACGTGGAGTACTGAAGATAGCAGCGCTGCCTGTGGGGAGAAAGAATGAATGGAAGAGGTCACCAGCCATCTACCCCCCAGACCCACCTCCCACACTGTACACCTTCTGACCTCAGACATCCTTCACAGAAATCCCAAAGAGGGCGCTTCCATGCTACCCCTCTATCCACACTGTACACCTCCCAACTCCAGCCATCCTTCACATAAACCCTACAAAGGGGCTCTACTATTCTTTACCTTCCCCAAACCCAACCCCCACCCACACACTGTACATGTTCAACCCCAGCTATCCTTCATAAAAACCCTACAGGGAGGTTCTACTATTACATACCTTCCCCCAACCCCCACCACCCCTCTCACCCACACACTGTACATGTTCAACCCAAGCTATCCTTCATAAAAACCCTGTTGAAGGCACTCTTCTATCCCCCATCTTCCTCCTTCCTTCTTACATTGTACACCTCTGACCTTGGCCATCCTTCATAGAAACCCTGTTGAGGGCAATTTTCCATCCCCCATCTTCCCCCTTCTCGCTTACATTGTACACCTCTTACCCTGGCCATCCTTCATTGAAACCCTGTTAAGGCCACTCTTCCACCCCCCATCTTGCCCCTTCCTGCTCACATTGTACATCTCTGACCTTGGCCATCCTTCATGGAAACCCTGTTGAGGGTGTTCTTCCATCCCCCATCTTCCCCCTTCTCCCTCACATTGTACATCTCGGACCTTGGCCATCCTTCATGGAAACCCTGTTGAGGGTGTTCTTCCATCCCCCATCTTCCCCCTTCTCCCTCACATTGTACATCTCGGACCTTGGCCATCCTTCATGGAAACCCTGTTGAGGGCATGTTTCCATCCCCCATCTTCCCCCTTCTCCCTCATATTGTACACCTCTGACCTTGGCCATTCTTCATTGAAACCCTGTTGAGGGCATGTTTCCATCCCCCATCTTCCCCCTTCTCCCTCATATTGTACATCTCTGACCTTGGCCATCCTTCATGGAAACCCTGTTGAGGGCATGTTTCCATCCCCCATCTTCCCCCTTCTCCCTCACATTGTACACCTCGGACCTTGGCCATCCTTCATAGAAACCCTGTTGAGGGCATGTTTCCGTCCCCCATCTTCCCCCTTCTCCCTCACATTGTACACCTCGGACCTTGGCCATCCTTCATGGAAACCCTGTTGAGGGCATGTTTCCATCCCCCATCTTCCCCCTTCTCCCTCATATTGTACACCTCTGACCTTGGCCATTCTTCATTGAAACCCTGTTGAGGGCATGTTTCCATCCCCCATCTTCCCCCTTCTCCCTCATATTGTACATCTCTGACCTTGGCCATCCTTCATGGAAACTGTTGAGGGCACTCTTCCACCCTCCATCTTGCCCCTTCCCACTCACATTGTACACCTCTGACCTTGGCCATCCTTCATGGAAACTGTTGAGGGCACTCTTGTATACCCCATCTAGCCCCTTCCTGCTCACATTGTACATCTCTGACCTTGGCCATCCTTTATGGAAACCCTGTTGAGGGCGTTCTTCCATCCCCCATCTTCCCCCTTCTCCCTCATATTGTACATCTCTGACCTTGGCCATCCTTCATGGAAACCCTGTTGAGGGCATGTTTCCATCCCCCATCTTCCCCCTTCTCCCTCACATTGTACACCTCGGACCTTGGCCATCCTTCATAGAAACCCTGTTGAGGGCATGTTTCCGTCCCCCATCTTCCCCCTTCTCCCTCACATTGTACACCTCGGACCTTGGCCATCCTTCATGGAAACCCTGTTGAGGGCATGTTTCCATCCCCCATCTTCCCCCTTCTCCCTCATATTGTACACCTCTGACCTTGGCCATTCTTCATTGAAACCCTGTTGAGGGCATGTTTCCATCCCCCATCTTCCCCCTTCTCCCTCATATTGTACATCTCTGACCTTGGCCATCCTTCATGGAAACTGTTGAGGGCACTCTTCCACCCTCCATCTTGCCCCTTCCCACTCACATTGTACACCTCTGACCTTGGCCATCCTTCATGGAAACTGTTGAGGGCACTCTTGTATACCCCATCTAGCCCCTTCCTGCTCACATTGTACATCTCTGACCTTGGCCATCCTTTATGGAAACCCTGTTGAGGGCGTTCTTCCATCCCCCATCTTCCCCCCTTCCTGCTCACATTGTACACCTCTGACCTTGGCTATCCTTCAATGAACACAGATGGATCCTAATACAGCTCCTCCCTGACAATGCCTCAAGGTCTCAGTAATAAGAACTGTCTCTATTTCTCCACAACCACCAATCAGATCCAGATATGCCCTGGCAGATGACAGGGAAGTCTGAAATGTTTAATCTGATTGGTGGACAGTTCTTAGTAATGACACCGATAGGTGAAGCCCAGTGAAGGTGTCAGACATGGTCCAGTGGAGGATGCTGATAACACTTGGATACATCAGCATGACCATTGGGTATCCAGGAACTGTAGCGAAGGGAAGCAGAAGCAGCCATTGTTGGGGTACTTACTGTGAGCCGAGGTCTGCTGGGGCCGTCGGAGGGTAGTAGGTGTAGAACTGACATCCTGGGTTGCGGGTACAAGAGGCCTCACAATCCTCCCGGCTGCTGACATTGCCAAAGGACAAGACATTCCCTATAAACTCCACATCATTGTAATACTGACTCAGACACCCTGCGGAGAGACAGACAGGAATGAAAGATGGATACCCAGAATCCCCCACCCTTCCCAAACGTAACAATCCTGGAGCCGTTTCCAACCGCACAAAAATGGAGGTTCCATGCGGAGGGGTGTGATCCCCTTTGTTGTTGATTAGGTTACAGCTGGGAGGATTCCCTCTCACTTCCTGTCCTGCTGACCACTATCATTGGGACACATCCTGTCACCAATTTAATTGAGGAAGTAGATGGAATCTTCCTCCTGGTGAGACAGACAAGAACCTGGGAGAGGGTCCTGTAAGAGATACTAGCTGGGATATATGATGGTGAACTATGAAGGCAAGAAGACCAGGAGGAAGGGATTGAAGGTGAGGGACCTGTGAGAGATCCTAGCTGAAGTAAATGATGGGGAACTATGGAGGTCTGAAGACCTTGAGGAAAGGATTTAAGGTGAGGGACCTGTAAGAGATCCTAGCTGGAATAAATGATGGTGAACTATGGAGGTCTGAAGACCTTGAGGAAAGGATTGAAGGTGAAGGACCTATGGAAGATCCTAGCTGGGGTAAATGATGGTGAACAATGTAGGTCTGAAGATCTGGAGGAAAGGTTTGAAGCTGAGGAACTGTGAGAGATCCAGCTGGGGTAAATTATGGTGAACTATGGAGGCCAGAAGACTTGGTGGAAAGGATTGAAGGCGAGGGACCTATGAGAGATCCTAGCTGGGATAAATGATGGTGAACTATGGAGGTCTGAGGACCTGGAGGAAAGGATTGATGGTGAGGGACTTTTGAGAGATCCAAGCTAATAGTACATTATGGTAAACTATGGAGGCCAGAAGACCTGGAAGAAAGGATTGAAGGCGAGGGACCTATGAGAGATCCTAGCTGGGATAAATGATGGTGAACTATGGAGGTCTGAGGACCTGGAGGAAAGGATTGATGGTGAGGGACTTTTGAGAGATCCAAGCTAATAGTACATTATGGTAAACTATGGAGGCCAGAAGACCTGGAAGAAAGGATTGAAGGTGAGGGACCTGTGAGAGATCCTAGCTGGGATAAATGATGGTGAACTAGACCTGGAGGACTCTGCAGGAGACAGATCTATCCTTATCTCACATGGAATTAGTGAGGGGTTTAGCAGATGGTGGAGATACAGGAAAGGGCTTTCTTACGGTTCACATTCTCTGGAGTCTTCGGCAGAGTATAACCTGAAGTCACCCCTGGAACGGGCTCCGAGCTTGGTGGAGTATCGGTGGTTGAGTTCTTTAGGTGGCAATCAAAGCTGCAGGAAGAACAGAAAGGAGGTAAGTATCAGGAGATTGGTACTAATGTTATTGGGGCTGCCTTCCGGCCAACGTACCCCATGAGATACTGAAGTAGGGTATTTACCCAGAAAGGAGGGGGGTAAACTACATGGGAGAACTGCTGAGCTGGACTGATTTAGATGTCTCATATATAAGCTAGAGGGGAATAAAGGAACTCACTAAATCTCATAATTTCAGGTAATAAGAATTTGCCGCCACTGTCCTTCTTTTGAAGCCGCCTGAATGTCATGCTGGTCCTCTGGCTTTACTTCAGTCAAATTCCCAAAACAGGGCTACAGCAATAAATTCAATACATCTGTTTGTCTTGGTCAGGACTGAAGACAGAGGATCAGCATGACAGCCAGGCAGAGAACATTAGAAGTCATGGCAACCTACATACTGCATGTATCTTATACCAGGTTTCCTTTACACGGCACAGCAATCTTGGGAATGAAATTGAGAAGAATAGGGAGCTTTTCCTGTTGAGTGCCCATCTGGATCCCCTTTCTCCTTCCAGTTCCGGGGTCTCACCTCCGCTCTCCAGTGCTGGGGTCAATAGAGTGATAGGAGAAGAAGCTGCAATGTGGGTGGTTGGTGCACACCAGCTGGCAGGAGGTCTCATCTGGAGTCGGGATCTTGTCAATATCTCCTCCTGGGAAATCCACCGATGGCTGGAGTGGAGGATCTCCACCTGGGGGTCACAAGGACACGTTAGCCTCATCTACCTCCAACACACCGCAATGGGTCCCATGTTCCCTCATACACCAGAGGATGAATATGGCATAACCAGCTGGAATCACATTTTTACATATTCAATTGGTTTACGCCTAATTGGAGTTTTTGCCCTTTAAAGTCCCACCAGAGGGTCTCTTTTGTTTTGTGAACCAGCTGGAATAAGCCCAATGTCATCCAGTCCCCTCCTGGACATCCCACAGCTATGCTGGGTGCCATATTGTACCCTTCTGGTGGTAGGAGAACCTTTCAGAATCCACCTAACCCTGAAATAGCAGTTTTTGGCAAGCAGAGACCTGTTCTTCTCCCACGAGTCTCAGGATTATTAGCACTTTGCACGCTCTGTGCACTCAGCAATCAGCTGGAACTCTTTGTTCTGAAGGTGAACATTGAAGTCTATAGATTGCAGTGACAGATGTTCATGTATCAGCTCTATTTATAGCGATTTCTAGAAGGCTGACGATATAGAAAATGAGAGAGCGTGACGGCGTGTGACGGCGTGTGACGGCGTGTGACCGAGCGTGACTGAGCACACAGGACACATGGAGGGTGCAAAGTCACTTGGCTACATCTCAACGATCTTCCATCATCTCTTCTGAGAAAACACAACTTCCATTTGGTGATGACCATGAAACATCTCTGATATTCATACAGCGGTAGCTGCCCCCCCCCCCACCCCCACCTAGATTGTTCCAGAAATTTATCACAAAGTCCGTCTATGGGGCCTTATTTTCCAACGTTCCCTCTATGTATGTGCCTGATCCAAACCCAGTCCTCTATGTCCCAGTATGTCCCTCTATGTCCCTCTACCTTCTAGTCTACATCCAGCAGCCTCGTGTCCTCCACGTCACCCCCTAGTGACCCATCCAGCAGCCTCGTGTCCTCCATGTCAACCCCTAGTGACTCATCCAGCAGCCTCATGTCCTCCACGTCACCCCCTAGTGACCCATCCAGCAGCCTCGTGTCCTACACGTCACCTCCCTAGTGACCCATCCAGCAGCCTCGTGTCCTCCACGTCACCACCCTAGTGACCCATCCAGCAGCCTCGTGTCCTACACGTCACCACCCTAGTGACCCATCCAACAGCCTCGTGTCCTACACGTCACCACCCTAGTGACCCATCCAGCAGCCTCGTGTCCTACACGTCACCACCCTAGTGACCCATCCAGCAGCCTCGTGTCCTACACGTCACCACCCTAGTGACCCATCCAGCAGCCTCGTGTCCTCCATGTCAACCCCTAGTGACCCATCCAGCAGCCTCGTGTCCTCCACGTCACCCCCCTAGTGACCCATCCAGCAGCCTCGTGTCCTCCATGTCACCACCCTAGTGACCCATCCAGCAGCCTCGTGTCCTCCACGTCACCCCCCTAGTGACCCATCCAGCAGCCTCGTGTCCTCCACGTCACCCCCCTAGTGACCCATCCAGCAGCCTCGTGTCCTCCATGTCAACCCCTAGTGACTCATCCAGCAGCCTTGTGTCCTACACGTCACCACCCTAGTGACCCATCCAGCAGCCTCGTGTCCTCCACGTCACCCCCCTAGTGACCCATCCAGCAGCCTCGTGTCCTACACGTCACCCCCTAGTGACCCATCCAGCAGCCTCGTGTCCTACACGTCACCACCCTAGTGACCCATCCAGCAGCCTCGTGTCCTCCATGTCAACCCCTAGTGACTCATCCAGCAGCCTCATGTCCTCCACGTCACCCCCCTAGTGACCCATCCAACAGCCTCGTGTCCTCCACGTCACCACCCTAGTGACCCATCCAGCAGCCTCGTGTCCTACACGTCACCACCCTAGTGACCCATCCAGCAGCCTCGTGTCCTCCACGTCACCCCCCTAGTGACCCATCCAGCAGCCTCGTGTCCTACACATCACCCCCCTAGTGACCCATCCAGCAGCCTCGTGTCCTCCATGTCAACCCCTAGTGACTCATCCAGCAGCCTCATGTCCTACACGTCACCACCCTAGTGACCCATCCAGCAGCCTCGTGTCCTCCACGTCACCCCCCTAGTGACCCATCCAGCAGCCTCGTGTCCTCCACGTCACCCCCCTAGTGACCCATCCAGCAGCCTCGTGTCCTACACGTCACCACCCTAGTGACCCATCCAGCAGCCTCGTGTCCTCCACGTCACCACCCTAGTGACCCATCCAGCAGCCTCGTGTCCTACACGTCACCACCATAGTGACCCATCCAGCAGCCTCGTGTCCTCCACGTCACCACCCTAGTGACCCATCCAGCAGCCTCGTGTCCTCCATGTCAACCCCTAGTGACCCATCCAGCAGCCTCGTGTCCTCCATGTCAACCCCTAGTGACCCATCCAGCAGCCTCGTGTCCTCCACGTCACCCCCCTAGTGACCCATCCAGCAGCCTCGTGTCCTCCACGTCACCCCCCTAGTGACCCATCCAACAGCCTCGTGTCCTCCATGTCATCCCCTAGTGACCCATCCAGCAGCCTCGTGTCCTCCATGTCAACCCCTAGTGACCCATCCAGCAGCCTCGTGTCCTCCACGTCACCCCCCTAGTGACCCATCCAGCAGCCTTGTGTCCTCCACGTCACCCCCCTAGTGACCCATCCAACAGCCTCGTGTCCTCCACGTCACCCCCCTAGTGACCCATCCAGCAGCCTCGTGTCCTCCACGTCACCCCCCTAGTGACCCATCCAGCAGCCTCGTGTCTTTCGTGTCATCCCCTAGTGACCCATCCAGCAGCCTTGTGTCTTCCATGTCATCCCCTTAATGGCCCATCTTTTGTGACCCATCTTTACAAAGTCCCCTCTATTTCCCAGCATCTGACCTCTGTCTTCTGGTCCTGGTCTACCTGTTATCCCCCTAGTGACCGGTCTTCTGTGTCTATATTCAGTGCTCCATCTATGCCCAGTCCCCTATGTCCTTGTATCAGGTCTCTGTCTCCTGTCAGATAGCCTACATGCAATGTCCCGTATATCCCCCCCCCCAGTGACCTGTCTTCTTCTCAGTACTGGGACTCTGGCTGTCCCTTTAAAGCCAAGAAACACTTACCTGAGAGATGATGGTGGTTGGTCAGCTGCCTGCTGTCCATGTTTAACGTGTTCCTGATAGAGGACATGTGTGCTCCTGCTTCATCCGGCTTGTCCTGACTACTCTTCTCCTGATCCCACCGGTGTCCTGACTACTCTTCTCCTGACCCCCCGATGTCCTGACTACTCTTCTCCTGACCCCCCGGTGTCCTGACTACTCTTCTCCTGATCCCCCCGGTGTCCTGACTACTCTTCTCCTGATCCCCGGTGTCCTGACTACTCTTCTCCTGACCCCCCGGTGTCCTGACTACTCTTCTCCTGACCCCCGGTGTCCTGACTACTCTTCTCCTGATCCCAATGTCCTGACTACTCTTCTCCTGATCCCCCGATGTCCTGACTACTCTTCTCTTGACCCCCCGGTGTCCTGACTACTCTTCTCCGGATCCCCCGATGTCCTGACTACTCTTCTCTTGACCCCCCGGTGTCCTGACTACTCTTCTCCTGATCCCCCGATGTCCTGACTACTCTTCTCCTGACCCCCGGTGTCCTGACTACTCTTCTCCTGACCCCCCGGTGTCCTGACTACTCTTCTCCTGACCACCCGGTGTCCTGACTACTCTTCTCCTGACCCCCCAGTGTCCTGACTACTCTTCTCCTGACCCCCCGGTGTCCTGACTACTCTTCTCCTGATCCCCCAATGTCCTGACTACTCTTCTCCTGACCCCCCGGTGTCCTGACTACTCTTCTCCTGATCCCCGGTGTCCTGACTACTCTTCTCCTGACCCCCCGGTGTCCTGACTACTCTTCTCCTGACCCCCGGTGTCCTGACTACTCTTCTCCTGATCCCAATGTCCTGACTACTCTTCTCCTGATCCCCCGATGTCCTGACTACTCTTCTCTTGACCCCCCTAGTGTCCTGACTACTCTTCTCCTGATCGCCCGATGTCCTGACTACTCTTCTCCTGACCCCCCGGTGTCCTGACTACTCTTCTCCTGACCCCCCGGTGTCCTGACTACTCTTCTCCTGACCCCCCTGTGTCCTGACTACTATTCTCCTGACCCCCCGGTGTCCTGACTACTCTTCTCCTGACCCCCCTTCTCCTGTCCCCTCTATACCCAGTCACCTATGTCCCCTCTGTATTTAGTCCCCTTTGTCCCACCTATACCCAGTCCCCTATGTCCCACCTATACCCAGTCCCCTATGTCCCCTCTATACCCAGTCCCCTATGTCCCATCTATACCCAGTCCCCTATGTCCCCCCTATACCCAGTCCCCTATGTCCCCTCTATACCCAGTCCCCTATGTCCCCTCTATACCTAGTGCTGGAAGAGGGAGGGTTGGATATGTACTGGGGGGAGAGGGCTTGTGCTGGAAGGGGGGAGGGTTGGATATGTGCTGGGGGGGGGTAGAGGGCTTGTGCTGAAAGGGGGAGGGTTGGATATGTGCTGGGGGGGGGGCTAGTGCTGGAAGGGGGGAGGGTTGATATGTGTTGGGGGGGAGAGGGCTTGTGCTGTAAGGGGGGAGGGTTGGATATGTGCTGGGGGGGGGGGGCTAGTGCTGGAAGGGGGGAGGGTTGATATGTGCTGGGGGGGAGAGGGCTTGTGCTGTAAGGGGGGAGGGTTGGATATGTGCTGGGGGGGGGGAGGGCTTGTCCTTGAAGGGGGGAGGGTTGGATATGTGCTGGGGGGAGAGGGCTTGTGCTGGAAGGGGGGAGGGTTGGATATGTGCTGGGGGGGTAGAGGGCTTGTGCTGGAAGGGGGGAGGGTTGGATATGTGCTGGGGGGAGAGGGCTAGTGCTGGAAGGGGGGAGGGTTGGATATGTGCTGGGGGGCGGGGAGAGGGCTAGTGCTGAAGGGGGGAGGGTTGGATATGTGCTGGGGGGAGAGGGCTAGTGCTGGAAGGGGGAGGGTTGGATATGTACTGGGGGGAGAGGGCTTGTGCTGGAAGGGGGGAGGGTTGGATATGTGCTGGGGGTAGAGGGCTTGTGCTGGAAGGGGGAGGGTTGGATATGTGCTGGGGGGGGTAGAGGGCTAGTGCTGGAAGGGGGAGGGTTTGATATGTGCTGGGGGAGAGGGCTTGTGCTGGAAGGGGGAGGGTTGGATATGTGCTGGGGGGGAGAGGGCTAGTGCTGGAAGGGGGGAGGGTTGGATATGTGCTGGGGGGGAGAGGGATAGTGCTGGAAAGGGGGAGGGCTGGATATGTGCTGGGGGGAGAGGGCTCGTGCTGGAAGGGGGGAGGGTTGGATATGTTCTGGGGGGAGAGGGCTAGTGCTGGAAGGGGGGAGGGTTGGATATGTGCTGGGGGGGAGAGGGCTAGTGCTGGAAGGGGGAGGGTTGGATATGTGCTCGGGGGGGGGGCTTGTGCTGGAAGGGGGGAGGGTTGGATATGTGCTGGGGGGGAGAGGGCTTGTGCTGGAAGGGGGGAGGGTTGGATATGTGCTGGGGGGGAGAGGGCTTGTGCTGGAAGGGGGGAGGGTTGGATATGTGCTGGGGGGAGAGGACTTGTGCTGGAAGGGGGGAGGGTTGGATATGTGCTGGGGGGGAGAGGGCTTGTGCTGGAAGGGGGGAGGGCTGGATATGTGCTGGGGGTAGAGGGCTTGTGCTGGAAGGGGGGAGGGTTGGATATGTGCTGGGGGGAGAGGGCTAGTGCTGGAGGGGGGAGGGTTGGATATGTGCTGGGGGGGGTAGAGGGCTGGTGCTGGAAGGGGGGAGGGTTGGATATGTGCTGGGGGAGAGAGGGCTAGTGCTGGAAGGGGGGGTTGGATATGTGCTGGGGGTAGAGGGCTTGTGCTGGAAGGGGGAGGGTTGGATATGTGCTGGGGGGAGAGGGCTAGCACTGGAAGGGGGAGGGTTGGATATGTGCTGGGGGGAGAGGGCTTGTGCTGGAAGGAGGGAGGGTTGGATATGTGCTGGGGGGGTAGAGGGCTAGTGCTGTAAGGGGGGAGGGTTGGATATGTGCTGGGGGGGAGAGGGCTTGTGCTGGAAGGGGGGATGGTTGGATTTGTCCTGGGGGGAGAGGGCTAGTGCTGGAAGGGGGGAGGGTTGGATATGTGCTGGGGGGGGAGAGGGCTTGTGCTTGAAGGGGGGAGGGTTGGATATGTGCTGGGGGGGTAGAGGGCTAGTGCTGAAGTGGGGAGGGTTGGATATGTGCTGGGGGGAGAGGGCTAGTGCTGGAAGGGGGAGGGTTGGATATGTGCTGGGGGGAGAGGGCTTGTGCTGGAAGGGGGAGGGTTGGATATGTGCTGGGGGGAGAGGGCTAGTGCTGGAAGGGGGGAGGGTTGGATATGTGCTGGGGGGGTAGAGGGCTTGTGCTGGAAGGGGGGAGGGTTGGATATGTGCTGGGGGGAGAGGGCTAGTGCTGGAAGGGGGAGGGTTGGATATGTGCTGGGGGGAGAGGGCTAGTGCTGGAAGGGGGAGGGTTGGATATGAGCTGGGGGGAGAGGACTTGTGCTGGAAGAAGGGAGGGTTGGATATGTGCTGGGGGGAGAGGGCTTGTGCTGGAAGGGGGAGGGTTGGATATGTGCTGGGGGGAGAGGGCTAGTGCTGGAAGGGGGGAGGGTTGGATATGTACTGGGGGGGGGAAAGAGGGCTTGTGCTGGAAGGGGGGAGGGTTGGATATGTGCTGGGGGGAGAGGGCTAGTGCTGGAAGGGGGAGGGATGGATATGTGCTGGGGGGAGAGGGCTTGTGCTGGAAGAGGGGAGGGTTGGATATGTGCTGGGGGGGTAGAGGGCTAGTGCTGTAAGGGGGGAGGGTTGGATATGTGCTGGGGGGGAGAGGGCTTGTGCTGGAAGGGGGGAGGGATGGATATGTGCTGGGGGGTAGAGGCTTGTGCTGGAAGGGGGGAGGGTTGGATATGTGCTGGGGGGAGAGGGCTGGTGCTGGAAGGGGGGAGGGTTGGATATGTGCTGGGGGGGAGAGGGCTTGTGCTTGAAGGGGGGAGGGTTGGATATGTGCTGGGGGGGTAGAGGGCTAGTGCTGAAGGGGGGAAGGTTGGATATGTGCTGGGGGGAGAGGGCTAGTGCTGGAAGGGGGAGGGTTGGATATGTGCTAGGGGAGAGGGCTAGTGCTGGAAGGGGGGAGGGTTGGATATGTGCTGGGGGGGGTAGAGGGCTTGTGCTGGAAGGGGGGGTTGGATATGTGCTGGGGGAGAGGGCTTGTGCTGGAAGGGGGAGGGTTGGATATGTGCTGGGGGAGAGGGCTAGTGCTGGAAGGGGGGAGGGTTGGATATGTGCTGGGGGGGGGTAGAGGGCTAGTGCTGAAGGGGGGAGGGTTGGATATGTGCTGGGGGGAGAGGGCTAGTGCTGGAAGGGGGAGGGTTGGATATGTGCTGGGGGAGAGGGCTAGTGCTGGAAGGGGGAGGGTTGGATATGTGCTGGGGGAAAGGGCTAGTGCTGGAAGTGGGGATGGTTGGATATGTGCTGAGGGGGGGGGGGGGGAGAGGGCTTGTGCTGGAAGGGGGGCTTGGATATGTGCTGGGGGGAGAGGGCTTATGCTGGAAGGGGGGGGTGGATATGTGCTGGGGGGAGAGGGCTTGTGCTGGAAGGGGGGAGGGTTGGATATGTGCTGGGGGGGTAGAGGGCTTGTGCTGGAAGGGGGGAGGGTTGGATATGTGCTGGGGGGAGGGCTTGTGCTGTAAGGGGGGAGGGTTGGATATTTGCTGGGGGGGTAGAGGGCTAGTGCTGGAAGGGGGGAGGGTTGGATATGTGCTGGGGGGAGGGCTTGTGCTGTAAGGGGGGAGGGTTGGATATGTGCTGGGGGGGCTAGAGGGCTAGTGCTGTAAGGGGGGAGGGTTGAATATGTGCTGGGGGTAGAGGGCTTGTGCTGTAAGAGGGGAGGGTTGGATATGTGCTGGGGGGAGAGGGCTAGTGCTGGAAGGGGGAGGGTTGGATATGTGCTGGGGGGAGAGGGTTAGTGCTGGAAGGGGGAGGGTTGGATATGTGCTGGGGGGAGAGGGCTAGTGCTGGAAGGGGGGAGGGTTGGATATGTGCTGGGGGGGTAGAGGGCTTGTGCTGGAAGGGGGGAGGGTTGGATATGTGCTGGGGGGAGAGGGCTAGTGCTGAAAGGGGGGAGGGTTGGATATGTGCTGGGGGGAGGGCTTGTGCTGGAAGGGGGGAGGGTTGGATATGTGCTGGGGGGGGTAGAGGGCTTGTGCTGGAAGGGGGGAGGGTTGGATATGTGCTGGGGGGAGAGGGCTAGTGCTGGAAGGGGGAGGGTTGAATATGTGCTGGGGGGGTAGAAGGCTAGTGCTGGAAGGGGGGAGGGTTGGATATGTGCTGGGGGGGGGAGAGGGCTTGTGCTGGAAGGGGGGGGGGGTTGGATATGTGCTGGGGGTAGAGGGCTTGTGCTGGAAGGGGGGAGGTTTGGATATGTGCTGGGGGGAGAGGGCTAGTGCTGGAAGGGGGGAGGGTTGGATATGTGCTGGGGGGAGAGGGCTTGTGCTGGAAGGGGGGAGGGTTGGATATGTGCTGGGGGGGGGTAGAGGGCTTGTGCTGGAAAGGGGGAGGCTTGGATATGTGCTGGGGGGGTAGAGGGCTAGTCCTGGAAGGGGGAGGGTTGGATATGTGCTGGGGGGAGAGGGTTAGTGCTGGAAGGGGGAGGGTTGGATATGTGCTGGGGGAGAGGGCTAGTGCTGGAAGGGGGGAGGGTTGGATATGTGCTGGGGGGGTAGAGGGCTTGTGCTGGAAGGGGGGGTTGGATATGTGCTGGGGGAGAGGGCTTGTGCTGGAAGGGGGAGGGTTGGATATGTGCTGGGGGAGAGGGCTAGTGCTGGAAGGGGGGAGGGTTGGATATGTGCTGGGGGGGTAGAGGGCTAGTGCTGAAGGGGGGAGGGTTGGATATGTGCTGGGGGGAGAGGGCTAGTGCTGGAAGGGGGAGGTTTGGATATGTGCTGGGGGAGAGGGCTAGTGCTGGAAGGGGGAGGGTTGGATATGTGCTGGGGGAAAGGGCTAGTGCTGGAAGGGGGATGGTTGGATATGTGCTGAGGGGGGGGAGAGGGCTTGTGCTGGAAGGGGGGGTTGGATATGTGCTGGGGGGAGAGGGCTTATGCTGGAAGGGGGGGTGGATATGTGCTGGGGGGAGAGGGCTTGTGCTGGAAGGGGGGAGGGTTGGATATGTGCTGGGGGGGTAGAGGGCTTGTGCTGGAAGGGGGGAGGGTTGGATATGTGCTGGGGGGAGGGCTTGTGCTGTAAGGGGGGAGGGTTGGATATTTGCTGGGGGGGTAGAGGGCTAGTGCTGGAAGGGGGGAGGGTTGGATATGTGCTGGGGGGAGGGCTTGTGCTGTAAGGGGGGAGGGTTGGATATGTGCTGGGGGGGCTAGAGGGCTAGTGCTGTAAGGGGGGAGGGTTGGATATGTGCTGGGGGTAGAGGGCTTGTGCTGTAAGAGGGGAGGGTTAGATATGTGCTGGGGGGAGAGGGCTAGTGCTGGAAGGGGGAGGGTTGGATATGTGCTGGGGGGAGAGGGCTAGTGCTGGAAGGGGGAGGGTTGGATATGTGCTGGGGGGAGAGGGCTTGTGCTGGAAGGGGGAGGGTTGGATATGTGCTGGGGGGAGAGGGCTAGTGCTGGAAGGGGGGAGGGTTGGATATGTGCTGGGGGGGTAGAGGGCTTGTGCTGGAAGGGGGGAGGGTTGGATATGTGCTGGGGGGAGATGGCTAGTGCTGAAAGGGGGGAGGGTTGGATATGTGCTGGGGGGAGGGCTTGTGCTGGAAGGGGGGAGGGTTGGATATGTGCTGGGGGGGGTAGAGTGCTTGTGCTGGAAGGGGGGAGGGTTGGATATGTGCTGGGGGGAGAGGGCTAGTGCTGGAAGGGGGAGGGTTGGATATGTGCTGGGGGGGTAGAGGGCTAGTGCTGGAAGGGGGAGGGTTGGATATGTGCTGGGGGGGAGAGGGCTAGTGCTGGAAGGGGGAGGGTTGGATATGTGCTGGGGGAGAGGACTTGTGCTGGAAGGGGGGAGGGTTGGATATGTGCTGGGGGGGGGGGAGAGGGCTTGTGCTGGAAGGGGGGGGGGTTGGATATGTGCTGGGGGTAGAGGGCTTGTGCTGGAAGGGGGGAGGTTTGGATATGTGCTGGGGGGAGAGGGCTAGTGCTGGAAGGGGGGAGGGTTGGATATGTGCTGGGGGGGAGAGGGCTTGTGCTGGAAGGGGGGAGGGTTGGATATGTGCTGGGGGGGGGGTAGAGGGCTTGTGCTGGAAGGGGGGAGGCTTGGATATGTGCTGGGGGGGTAGAGGGCTAGTGCTGGAAGGGGGAGGGTTGGATATGTGCTGGGGGAGAGGGCTAGTGCTGGAAGGGGGGAGGGTTGGATATGTGCTGGGGGGGAGAGGGCTAGTGCTGGAAGGGGGAGGGTTGGATATGTGCTGGGGGAGAGGGCTAGTGCTGGAAGGGGGGAGGGTTGGATATGTGCTGGGGGGGGGGGGGTAGAGGGCTTGTGCTGGAAGGGGGGTTGGATATGTGCTGGGGGAGAGAGCTTGTGCTGGAAGGGGGAGGGTTGGATATGTGCTGGGGGAGAGGGCTAGTGCTGAAGGGGGGAGGGTTGGATATGTGCTGGGGGGGTAGAGGGCTAGTGCTGAAGGGGGGAGGGTTGAATATGTGCTGGGGGGAGAGGGCTAGTGCTGGAAGGGGGAGGGTTGGATATGTGCTGGGGGAGAGGGCTAGTGCTGGAAGGGGGAGGGTTGGATATGTGCTGGGGGAGAGGGCTAGTGCTGGAAGGGGGAGGGTTGGATATGTGCTGGGGGAAAGGGCTAGTGCTGGAAGGGGGGATGGTTGGATATGTGCTGAGGGGGGGGGAGAGGGCTTGTGCTGGAAGGGGGGGTTGGATATGTGCTGGGGGGAGAGGGCTTATGCTGGAAGGGGGGGAGGATATGGGCTGGGGGGAGAGG